>QAOA01006583.1:347880-542790 GCA_003255065.1 Cercis canadensis | reverse complement strand
TCTTCCAAGCTTGTTACAAATGTAGTTAACTCGAGGGCCTCCAAGAGACTTAGTGAATATGTCTGCTAACTGGTCATTTGATCTAACAAAACTAGTAGCAATATCCCTTAAAAGTATTTTTTGTCTAATAAAGTGACAGTCAATCTCTATATGTTTGGTCCTTTCATGGAAGACTGGATTGGAGACAATGTGGAGAGCTGCTTGGTTATCGCATATTAGTTTCATCTATTGAATCTTCATGAATTTTAACTCCTGAAGTAACTGTTTCAGCCATATGAGCTCACATGTTGCTTTAGTCATGACTCGGTATTCTGCCTCAGTCGTGGATAGAGAAACAACTAATTGTTTCTTGCTCTTCCATGACACTAGATTGCCCCCAACAAATACACAATATCCAATGATTGAGCGTCTATCATATGGATAGCCTGCCCAGTGAGCATCTGAATATCCAACCACCTGAGTATGTCCTCTACTTTCATACAATAGGCCTTTACCTAGTGCCTTCTTGATGTATTTTAAAATACGAACTACTGCATCCCAATGACTGTCACACGGTGCACTTAGAAATTGATTAAGTACACTCATAGGGAGGCAATATCAGGACGTGTCACTGTAAGGTAGTTGAGTTTCCCAACAACTCTCCGATATCTACTAGGATCTGATAAAGGCTCCCCCTGATCAGGTAGGAGCTTAACATTTGGATCCATTGGAGTCTCCACAGGTTTGCAGTTTGACATACTTGTTTCTTTCAATATATCCAATGCATATTTTCGCTGTGAGATGGTAACACCCTTTCAAGATTGAGCGACTTCTATTCCTAGAAAAGACTTGAGTTTGCCCAAATCTTTTGTCTAAAAGTGCTGGAATAGATGTTGCTTGAGTTTTTGTATGCCTTTTTGATCATTCCCTGTAATCACAATGTCATCCACATAGACAATCAAGTACATCCATCAGTTAAGGGATAAGTGAAAGTAAAAGACTGAATGATCAGCCTCACTCCGAGTCATACCAAACTGTAGGACAACTGAACTAAATCTTCCAAACCAAGCCCATGGAGATTGTTTAAGTCCATAAAGAGATCAGCGAAGTCGACACACCAATCTAGACTCCCCCTAAGCAACAAATCCAGGGGCTTGCTCCATATAAACTTCCTCTTGCAATTTGCCATGTAGAAAGGCATTTTTAATATCCAATTGATAAAGGGGCCAGTGGTGAATGGAAGCCATAGAGAGAAAGAGGCGAACAGAGGCCATCTTGGCAACTGGAGAGAAGGTATCACCATAATCAAGTCCGTAGATCTGGGTGTATCCCTTGGCAACCAACCGGGCTTTCAAACGATCTATTTGGCCATCAGGGCCAACTTTGACTGTATAAACCCAACGACAACCAACAGTGGATTTACCACGTGGTAGAGGCACCAAATCCCAAGTGCTATTAGAGTCTAAAGCAGCCATCTCATCAATCATTGCCTTATGCCAGCCTGGGTCAGAAAGTGTTTCACCTACATTTTTAGGAATAGAAACAGGAGACAAAAACGACACAAAAGTAGAATATTGTGGAGACAAACGGTGATAGCTCACAAAATTATAAATGGGATAAGGATTGCGAGTAGAACGAATACCTTTGCGGTCAGCAATAGATCGGTCCAAGTCAGAGATCGGAACTTGAGAAGTGACTAGAGTAGGAGATGAATCCAATGGGGCAGGAGCAGGGAGGTCATTGGTGGGAGGGTTGTCAATAGGCTCAAGGACGGGTGGCACAATGGGTGGGTGCTCAACAGGCCCAGTGACAGGTGACACAATGGTAGGGTCCTCAATAGGTTCAGGTCGAGGCCGACGATGGTAGTTGAGGAGAGGAGGTGCCAAGTCCTCTGTAGGACCAGTGGAGTCATGGGAAGAAACAACCTGTGGAAGAGGACTAGTGCAAGAAATAGGGAGAACCTGAGTAACAGTAGAACAATTAGGATGCCCTAAAGAAGGAAAGAAAAGGGTTGTCTCAAAGAATGTGACATCCGGGGAAGCAAGATATTGTTTGAGTTCAGGAGAGAAACAACAGTAACCTTTTTGCAAACGGGAATAACCCAAAAAAACACATTTGAGAGATTTTGCATGTAACTTATCTTTACCTAGAGTGAGATCATGAACAAAACATGTGCAACCGAAGACACGAAGAGAAAGAGAGTAGAGTGGCTGATTGGGAAACAAAAGAGAATGAGGCACCTGATTTTGTAAAACAAAGGATGGCATGCGATTAATCAAATAACATGCAGTGATAACCGCATCTCCCCAAAAATGCAGAGAAACATTATTTTGAATGAGGAGAGTATGAGCAGTCTCAATCAGGTGTCTATTTTTCCGCTCAGCCACTCCATTTTGTTGAGGAGTATGAGCACAAGAAGAGTGTCTATTTTTCCGCTCAGCCACCCCATTTTGTTGAGGAGTATGAGCACAAGAAGAGTGATGAAGAATGCCCTGAGAAGTCATAAAAGATTGAAATGGAGCAGAAAAATATTCTCGGGCATTATCATTCCGGAAGGTGCGAATGGTGATTCCAAATTGAGTTTTAATTTCTGAGCAAAAGGTTTGAAAAATAGAGAAAAGTTCTGAACGATTTTTCATTAAAAATAACCAAGTACATCGGGAAAAATCATCAACAAAGGTAACAAAGTATTGAAAACCCAAAGTTGAGTTGACACGACTAGGACCCCATACATCAGAATGAACCAGTGAAAAAGGAGACTCGGCTTGTTTATTGACACGACTAGGAAAAGAACTACGAACATGTTTGCCTAATTGACAAGACTCACATTCTAAAGAAGAGACACTAGAGAGACTCGGCACCATCTTCTATAGTTTCTGTAAGCTAGGATGTCCCAAACGACGATGAAAAAGTTCAAGTGCATCAGCAGCAATACAAGCCACAAGAGATGGTGGTGGAGCGAGGTAGTATAACCCACGGGACTCATGTCCGACTCCAATCATCCTCCCAGTGTTCCGCTCCTGTACAATAACCGAATTAGCAACAAAGGTAACAGAATAAAGGAGGGTTTGAGTTAATTTGCTAACAGAAATCAAATTAAATGGACACCCAGGCACAAAGAGAACAAAATTTAAAGGTAGGGAGGGCAAGGGTGTGGCCTGACCAACGCCTCTGACTGTAGTGTGTGAGCCATCAGCTAAGGTAACAGTGGATAATGAATTAGAATAAGTGATATGAGAAAATAAATTCTTGTTACCAGACAAGTGATCAGAAGCACCAGAATCAAGAACCCAAGGTCCAAGGGAGGAGGACTGAGAGATGCATGCAATAGGATTACCAGTCTGAGTAATAGAGGCAATGGAGGTGGACCGCTGGTTGTCTTGGAATCTGAAGAACTCATTGTAATCAGCAGCAGAGACAGATACAGTGCCAGATGGAGTGCCAGAGGAGGAACCATACTGTGCAACATTAGCAACATTAGAAGGTCGACCATGAAGGAGAAAATAGCGATCCACTGTATGGCCAATTTTATTGCAGTGAGTACATCGGGGGCGATCTCTATTTCGAGCTCGTTGATCACCACGTCTGCCCTTACCATCCTCTCGATGGTTCACTTGAGAGGCTAGAATGGTAGAATCAGCTGAGGTAGTCGAAACNTGTAGTGTGTGAGCCATCAGCTAAGGTAACAGTGGATAATGAATTAGAATAAGTGATATGAGAAAATAAATTCTTGTTACCAGACAAGTGATCAGAAGCACCAGAATCAAGAACCCAAGGTCCAAGAGAGGAGGACTGAGAGATGCATGCAATAGGATTACCAGTCTGAGTAATAGAGGCAATGGAGGTGGACCGCTGGTTGTCTTGGAATCTGAAGAACTCATTGTAATCAGCAGCAGAGACGGATACAGTGCCAGATGGAGTGCCAAAGGAGGAACCATACTGTGCAACATTAGCAACATTAGAAGGTCGACCATGAAGGAGAAAATAGCGATCCACTGTATGGCCAATTTTATTGAAGTGAGTACATCGGGGGCGATCTCTATTTCGAGCTCGTTGATCACCACGTCTGCCCTTACCATCCTCTCGATGGTTCACTTGAGAGGCTAGAATGGTAGAATCAGCTGAGGTAGTCGAAACAGAGGTACCTGTAGGTGCGGAAATACGAATTAACTGCTCAAATATCGTGTCCATAATAGGAACCCCAGGATTGGCCAGAATTTAATTACGGACCGAATCCAATTCAGAAGGCAGACCAACAAGTGCGAGGACCATAAAGAATTTGCCACGATGTGCCTCTTGTTGAGCGACATCAGTTGAGAATGGCATCATCTCATTAAATTCCTGTTGAAGAGTCTCGATCTGCCCCAGATAAGTTTGCATATCCAGATCCTGTTTGATGTAGTATTCAAACAGCAAGGATTTGGGGACAGAATTAGGGATTTGAGGGGAGCGATTGAGATAGGAACAGAGAGTAGGGTTCTAATACGTAGAAACCTCTGATAACTGAAATTATAATCTGAAAAGCTACTGCTTACAGTAGGTCTTAGGCTATTTATACTAGGGTTTCTAAGTCTAGTACTAACCTGGCCCAACAGTACACAAGCCCAAATCTAATATAAGTCCAAAAATTAAAAAGGTCACATGCTAGACACATGACTACTTAAATAAGATTAAAACACACATATAAAATAGAAAAGGCAGTAAATGTGATGCTCCTGCATCATTCTCCCCCTCTTGAAAGTGGACTGGTGTCTGGAGCAAAAACATGACAAACTTCTGCATAAGTCTTTAGGTCAATCCGTTTCAGCTCCTCCTCTGTAATCCAAGTACTTTCAATAGCTGGTTTACCTAACCATTTCACCAAAAATCGCCGATATTGATTTCCCCTCCTAGACTTCACTTCCTTCACATCAAGTACATCTTTAATAACTTCTTGTTGCACTGTGGGCAAACTGTCAACTTGCTCAGCAATTGGAGTCATTCCCTCTTCTCTACTGACTTTTTCAAATCTGGTGGCAGAAACAATGGCAGCAACTTTGTCACCCTTAGATGAGTGATGAGCCCTTGCAGTATCTTCTTTAATAGGGTGCAATGTATATTTCTTGCTGCCCTTATAAAAAGAATAGGTATTGGGTTTGGCACGGTGTTGAACATCATTATCAAATAGCCAAGGTCTGCCCAAAAGAAGATGACCAACATCCATAGGCACAACATCACACAAAGTTTTATCTTCTAACTTATTACCCATAGTAAAATTGACTAGGCACCTAGATGTGACAGGAACTTCATTACCCTTTTTAAGCCATCTAATCTTATAAGGATGAGGATGCTTTTCAGCAATCAGCCCTAATTTCTCCACTGCATCTTTTGAAATAACGTTCTCCATACTACCTCCATCAATAATTAAATTGCATACCTTTCCTTTGCAAAGTACATGTGTTCTGAATATGCTATGCCGCCTCCAATCTTCTGTGTCATCTTTGGTGGTGGCTGTCATTACTCTACGGATAACCAACGACTCCCCTTGCACTGGATACACATCAACTTCTTCATCCTCATCAGGAAAATCATCATAAACAGGTTCAGGTATTTCTTCCCCTTTTTCTCCTTCTACAAAATTAATTCTACGTTATGGGCAAGCACATGAAGCATGCCCCTTTTCACCACAACAGAAACATCGAAATTGGGAGCCACTACCTAGTTTTAAAGCACCTGTTTCAATATTGTTCCTCTGCCCATATTTCACCACGCTCTTCCCTTTGTCAATCTGAGCAATATTTTCTCCATTGCCTTTGCTTGTTGCACTGTTCACTCGACCACTACATGGGGCTGTTTGATCATTTCTAAACCCCTGCATGGTGTTACTAAAATTTTGTGAAGTATTCCCTATTCTGCCATACCCAAATTTCCTCACTCCAAGACGCAAGCACGTTTCTCAGCCATTAATGCAAATTGTCGAGCATCTTCTAGGTTGAATGGGCGAACCACTCCCATTTCATTCCTAACAATACGGCACAAACCAACAAAATAACGAGAGGTCATCTGTTCTATTGTCTCATTCAAACCAACCCTAATGGACAAATTGTTGAACTCCGAAGTGTACTCCTCCACTGACATATCACCCTGCTTCAATGAATGAAACCGCTCATACAGATCCATTAGGTAGTCTGCTAGTAAAAACTGTTTTTGCATCTTTGCCTTCATGTGTTCCCAAGTGCTGATTTTCTCCTGCTCTTCAACTCTCTTCCACCATTGAAGTGCAGTGGCTTTTAATTTTAATTTCACAAACAGCACTTTTCTCTCTTCCTGCATGGGTTTCCATTCAAAATAATTCTCCAAACTAGCCTCCCAATCTAAATAATCCTCAACATGCATTTTTCCCATAAAATTAGCAACTTCAATTCGAATTCCAACTCCTTTCAAATCAAGGGCACGAACCAACCTCTCCTCCAATCCACCTCTTGCTACTTGGTTAGCAGTTCCAGTTTCATGGAATGGGTTCTTCTCTCCTTGATTCAATTCTTCATCCCCAGAACTACCTTCCGGTATGTCCTGGTTTTCGCGGTCACCTTCCGAAATCTCCATACGGGCTTCCGCACGTCCCTGTCGCTGCAAAGCCTGCACGGCTCAGGACAAATCTTCAATCATCCTTCGCATCTCAACCAATTCTGGTTGCTGCTCTTGGTTTCCTCTACCTCTACCACCTCTACCACGACCAGCCATGAGCTCTGATACCAATTTGATGTAGTATTGGGGCCAAACAGCAAGGATTTGGGGACAGAATTAGGGATTTGAGGGGAGAGATTGAGATAGGAACAGAGAGTAGGGTTCTAATACGTAGAAACCTCTGATAACTGAAATTATAATCTGAAAAGCTGCTGCTTACAGTAGGTCTTAGGCTATTTATACTAGGGTTTCATAGTCTAGTACTAACCTGGCCCAACAGTACACAAGCCCAAATCTAATATAAGTCCAAAAATTAAAAAGGTCACATGCTAGACACATGACTACTTAAATAAGATTAAAACACACATATAAAATAGAAAAGGCAGTAAATGTGATACTCCTGCATCACTGTTTCTTAAGAGTTTTCATCTAAGAGACAACAGTATACAAACGATTTATATCGTTTGAATAGAGTTTCTTGGCCTTCTGCCAAACCTCATAACAGGTACGATAAGGGTGGTATTGGCCAACAAGAGCACGATCAATAGATTGCCAGAGAACATTACAGAGATAAGCATCAGCTTGCTTCCACTTAGGCTGATCTTTATTAGGGATGTCTTTAATTTGTTTTACTAAATGTTCCTCATGGCCCTGACCTAAAAACCACAACTCTACAGAGGCTGACCAAGTCATATAATTGCCAGAGCCAGTTAATTTCTCAGCACATATAGTTGGAGTAGAAGAAAAAGTAAGGAATGAATGGTGACCAAAAGTTTCCTTGTCTGAAGAAGCCATTTGGATATGTTACTAACCTTTTACAAAGAGAACAGACCTGTGATGATGCTGTCTAGGTCAGAAAACACCAAAATAAGGGCAGGAAAAGGTCGGAACTACGCCGGAGGAGAGATCTGGAAAATTTCACGGCTATTGGAGTTGACACAAGCCTCCACGCGCGGAAGAAAGTGGCTGCGCGTGGGCGTCACGCGAAGAGAAGGTGGTGGCGCGTGCGTCGTCGGATGGTGGCGGGCTTCCGGGGACAAACCGATCGGAGGGTGCTGAGGTTGACTGTGGGGTCAGAATTTTGAATCTTGAGTCCTAGGGTGGCTGGATAGAGACACAGCCACTAAACCCTAGTATAAGAACACTGCTGGAGTAAGAACACAGCAGGGAAGGAGGGAAAACGCCGCTGGAAAAATTCACAGCGGGAAGGAAGAGGTTTTTCTCACTAAAATTGCTCTGATATCATGTGAGAATAGTGGAAAGGGATGTGAGACTAGCTTCTCACATCTATTATTTATACTAATTGTACAGCAATAACGGTCCTAATCATGGGCCTAATCATAAGCTAATTACAAGCCTAAAAATATGCTATAATAACTACAGTATTTACAACTAATATTCTAACAGTTATGTCTGTGTAAGAAAGAAAAAACCAACTGAAACTGTTCCCTCTATTGATCAATGGGAGGCAGAAAATTCTCTAGTTGTGTCTTAGTTGACTAATTCAATGGAATATGACATAACCAAGACCTACATGTTTATGGACACTGATGAAAAAATATGGAGAACAGTGGCTGAAACTTATTCTAAAGTTGGTCACCATGCAATTATTATGAACTACAAAAGAAAGTTCATGAGATGAAACAAGGTGACAAGACTATTTCACAGTACTTCAATGAACTGAACAGTTTGTGGGAAGAACTTGACTACTATCAGAATCTTCAAACTTCTAATCCTGATGTTGTCAGTGAAATTGGAAAGTTGAAAGAAGTAGAGCGGGTCTATGATTTCCTTGCAAGGTTGAATGTTGAATTTGACCAGCTTAGGGCTCAAGCCCTTGGAAGAGAACCATTCCCAACACTAAGACAGGTCTACACATACATTGAGCAAGAAGAAAGTAGGAGACTTTCAATGCTCTTACCTGCATCTTTGGATAGATCAGCACTGAATACAAACTTCTATAAGAAACCTAGTGATTCAGCTCACCCCGGTGAACAAGTAGACAAGGATAACCTGAAGTGTGATTATTGTGGGAAGATGAGGCACACTGTGGAAAATTGCTAGAAGCTCAATGGTAGGTCTACAAGAGGACGAGGTGGCACGAGAACAGGTCCACCTAGATTTCAGGCACATTTAACTGAAGGAGCAGAACCTAACCCTACTCGTACTTCTCAGACCAGTGATGGCCTCTCTAAGATTGAAGAGCAGAATGAAGAAGTTTGAGATAAATTATCAGGGTGGAAAGGAACCTATAGTTTACACTCTAAAAAGGAAGAAACAGGATACAGCCATAGAACATACTCTACCCAGCCAAGAACTATCTCCGACATCAATTCATTCAGCTATCTCTTCTCCTCCTCCAAGTAAGTCTAGCATCTTTTTACCTCATTCTATTATTGGTATTGATGAATCTAATGTTCCCATTGCCTTTAGAAAAGGGATTAGGAAGTGTACACAGCATGCTATCTCAAATTTTGTTTCACACAATTCTTTGTCACCCTCCCATAGATCCTTTGTATCTGCTTTGTCTGCTATTCACATTCCATAGGACTGGAGAGAAGCACTTATCGATCCTGTGAGATTAGAGAATAGATTCTTGTTACCAGTCATGTGATCTGAAGCACCATAATCAAGAACCCAGGGTCCAAGTGAGGATGATTGAGAGATCCAAGCAATAGGATTACCAGTATGAGCAACAAAGGCTATGGAGGTGGACTACTTGGTCTCTTGGAATTGCAAGAACTCATTATAATTAGCAGACAGCACCAGATGAAGAATCATATTGTGCAACATTCACAGTCTTAGGAATAGAAGAAGCCATTCGGATCTGTTGGTTCCGAAACAAAGTCCTATCCTTTAAAAAAATGGAAGAGAACAGAACTGATGTGATGTTGTTCAGATCTGATAACACCAAAATAAAGGCAGGAATAGGTCAGAAATATGCCGGAGAAGGGATCTAGAAAGTTTTGCAGTGATCGGAGAAGCCACTCGCCTCCACGCAGGGAAGAAGCTGTTGGCATGTGGGAATCACTCGCAGAGCTGGCAGTAGCGCGTGTGGGCGCGTGCAGAGGCGGACAGCAATGCGATTCCGGGGATTCGCCGGGCGGAGGCTTCTGATTTTGACTATGGAGGTAGATTTTGAAAACTCAAATCCTAGGGTGGCTAGAAAGAGGCACAGCCACTAAACCCTAGTAATAAGGACACTGCTGGAGTAAAAACACAGCAAGGTAGAGAATATTCACCGCTGGAAAAATGCACAGCAGGAAGGGAGAAATTTTTCTCACTAAAATTGCTTTGATACCATGTGAGATATGGTGGAAGTGTGTGAGACTAGCTTCTCACAGGTATTATTTATATTAATTGTACAATAACACAGGCCTAATCATGGGCCTAATCACATCCTAGTTACAAGCCTAGATGTAAGCTATAATAAATAGAATATTCACAGTCAATCAATATTCTAATATTCTAACAACTCTTATCCAAATTAGAAGTCATGTGCAATTCTAAGTGAGCTGAGCTTGAGCTAGGCCTAGCTCAGCTCACCTCTACTCACTTCCACCCCTAGTCCTAGCTAACCAAGTGATATCTTCTCTTCTCATCCACTCCAAACCAAAGAATATCCTTCATAATCTTTCCAACCCTTTGAGCAATACCCATAGGGATCTAGAAAAGGGCCAGATAATAAAATAGGAATGCTAGATGATGAACCTGAATATGTGTGATTCACACTCGAGAAAAAATTAATGGACAACTAATGATTTAATTTAACATCAACATACCTGCATTCCTAAGAAAACCAAAAAGTTCCTTTGAGTAGGTTCTGTCATCTGATCTGTTACACCAACACGAAGGATATAAAGAACACACGCCTGCAGTAAGCCATAAGATACACTAGTAAGCAGCTTTACCAGGGAGAAAATCTTAAAATCCTCAACATAACACAGTAGTAAACAGACACATCAACTACTCAGTCGTTTCACAAAGAAGCTGATTTTCAACAACAACCACATAGGTCAGTTCAGCAAGTTGAACCAAGGAAGCTTCAAATGGCAAATTACATTCAGCCTAAATCTGATTTCCAATCAACCAAAGTTCTAGAGCCTCATTCTTTTTAAGTTATACTAATAATACTCCATTGAGATAGTTTGGAAACAATTACAAGTTTTCTTGACAAATTGGTGAGATGTTCAAGATTAACTAAAGTAGTGAAACCTGTCATCCAAATCATCAGCAAGATTGCAGGAGAACTATGATCAAAGATTCAATTAAATTTAATTAGGATCATGTCCTGACCTCTGCCTCCTTTGCCAAAATCTTTTCTCTCAATTAAATAATATTAATATATATATATATATATATTCAAGATCTATCTTGTAGTTTAATTAGATCTTTTCTACCATTAAACAATAAAAGAAGCAAACATCATATTAAAAATTGCAAACCGACAAAAAGAAGCAAAGCAAATACCAGCGCATGGGCATCAACAGTAGCATCAGCGCCGAGCATTTCCATAACTTGCAATGCATAGTTTTGAAGCTCAGTATCTGGATGCAGATATTTTATACGAATAGCCTGCAAGAGAGAATTTAAATGAGAAAGGAGATCACAACCAATACAAGTAATATTTCAATTCCTGAATAACTGTCGTACATTACAACCAAAAAATAATAATAAAAAATCATTAATAAAGAGATGAATTACAGAGCTAGTAGTCAAGAAGCCCTCCTTAAAAATAATATAAAAAATTTAAGGAAAAACAAACTAAATCATAGAGCAAGATACATTAGCTCAAACAAGCTTTCCAATCCCTGCACATGCCCACCAAAGAAGCCATAGGAACAACCTAGCCCATAAAATTTGTAAAGATAAAGATCTATAGCTAAAGAGTCTGTGAGAAATGGTGGAAGTGTGTGAGACTAGCTTCTCACAGGTATTATTTATATTTGTGAGATTGGCTGAAGTGTTGTGAGAGTAGGATCTCACATCTCTTATTTATATATGCTGTACAACAAATAACAGCATGGGGAACAATTACATAGGGAACATAAATTACATAGGAACTAATCACATAGAAACTACAGCTACGTGGGAAACAACATAATGGGAATTAGCTATATGGGAAATAGCTACATGGGAAATAGCTACTAATTAATTCTAACACTCCCCCTCAAGCTAGCTCATACATATTATATGTGCCCAGCTTGTCACAAATATAGCTAATTCAAGGACCTCTGAGAGACTACGTAAGTATATCAGCTAACTGATCATTTGACTTAACAAAACTAGTAGTGATATCACTTGATAATAGCTTCTCTCTTACGAAATGACAGTCAATTTCTATGTGTTTGGTCCTTTCATGGAATACCAGATTAGAAGCAATGTGAAGAGCTGCTTGGTTGTCACATATCAGCTGCATTTGGTCAACCTTCATTAATCTTAATTCCTGTAGTAATTGTTTCATCCAAATGAGCTCACATGTTGTTTTAGCCATAGCTCGATACTCTGCCTCAGCACTAGATCGAGCAACAACTGGTTGCTTCTTACTTTTCCATGACACTAGGTTCCCTCCAATAAGAACACAATACCCAGTAGTTGATCGTCTATCTATTGGACATCCTGCCCAGTCTGCATCAGAATAGCCAACTACTTGGGTGTGTCTTTTGTTTTCATACAAAAGCCCTTTTCCAAGTGGCTGTTTGATGTATCTTAAAATCCGAATCACAGCATCCCAATGACTATCACATGGAAAGCTCAAGAACTGACTAACGACACTCATTGCAAAGGCAATATCAGGTCGTGTCACTGTAAGATAGTTGAGTTTTCCAACAAGTCTTCTGTATCTGCTTGGATTGGCTAAAGGCTCCCCCTAATTAGGTAGAAGCTTGACATTCGGGTCCATCGGAGTATCAACAGGTTTACAATTAACCATGCCTGTTTCCTTCAGAATGTCTAAGGCATACTTTCGTTGAGAGATGGCAACCCCTTTATGCGATTGAGCAACTTCTATTCCAAGGAAATATTTAAGTTTACCCAAATCCTTTGTCTGAAAATGCTGAAATAGAAGTTGCTTAAGCCTCTGTATGCCATATTGGTCATTTCCTGTAATGACGATATCATCCACATAGACAATAAGATATATGCATTGGTGAGGAGATGAATGATGATGAAAGATGGTATGATCAGCTTGACTCTGAATCATCCCAAAAGCTTTAACAACTGCACTAAATCTCCCAAACCAAGCACGTGGAGATTGTTTGAGGCCATAGAGAGATCGACATAGGCGACAAACCAACCCAGACTCCCCCTGAGCAACAAACCCAGGTGGTTGCTCCATATAGACTTCTTCCTGTAATTCGCCATGGAGAAAGGCATTTTTGATGTCTAACTGATATAAAGGCCAGTGATGAATGGCAGCCATGGCAAGGAATAGGCGAACAGAAGTCATCTTGGCTACAGGAGAGAAGGTGTCACTATAGTCAAGACCATAAATCTGGGTGTAACCCTTGGCAACAAGTCGAGCCTTGAGACGATCAACTTGGCCATCAGGGCCGACCTTGACAGTGTAAACCCATCGGCAGCCAACCGTTGTCTTGCCAGGAGGAAGAGGAACCAAGTCCCAAGTACCATTAGAATCCAAAGCAGCCATTTCATCCAACATAGCCTGACGCCATCCTGGGTGAGAGAGAGCTTCTCCTGTATTTTTAGGAGTAGGGACAGAGGACAAAGACGAAACAAAAGCAGAATATTGTGGAGATAAACGATGATAACTGACAAAATTATAAATAGGGTAAGAATTGCGAGTGGAACGGATACCTTTACACTCAGCAATAGGACGATCCAAGTCAGAAACCGGAGCAGGAGAGACAACTGGAGTAGAAGATGAGTCTGGTGGGTTGGCAACAGGGTGAGTAATTGAGGTAGGAGCAGCTGATTCAAGAATGGTTGGGGCAGTTTCAGGGATAGGAGCATCCTCAAGAACAGAATTGACAATTGGGATTGGACGTGCTCGACGATGATAAGTGAGGGTAGGAGGTGCTAGAGTCGTCCCAAGCTCAGGCATAGAAGAAGCCAAGTCAAGGGAAGGTTCAGTAGGGGGTAATGGGCTAGCAAAAGAAAGAGGTAGGACTTTACCAATGTCAGGTTGTTCCTTAGAGGAGAAAAAAGGAGTCATCTCAAAGAAGGTGACATGAGGAGAAGTGATGTATCGGTGAAGGTCAGGAGAAAAACATCGATAACCTTTTTGCAAGCGGGAATAACCCAGAAAGACACACTTGAGAGCTTTAGCTTGTAGTTTATCTTTTCCTGGATTAAGATTATGGACAAAGCATGTGCAACCAAAGACACGAAGAGGAAGAGAGTAGAGAGGTTGATTGGGAAACAATATGGAATGTGGTACGTGATTGTGCAAGACTGAGGATGGCATCCGATTGATCAAATAACAAGAAGTGAGGACAACATCGCCCCAAAAACGGAATGGGACATTGTGATGAAGAAGAAGAGTGTGAGCAGTCTCAATCAAATGTCTATTTTTCCACTCAGCCACTCCATTTTGTTGAGGGGTATGAGCACAAGATGACTGATGAAGAATACCCTGGGAAATCATAAAAGATTGGAAGGAAGTAGAAAAATATTCTCTTGCATTGTCAATCCGTAAAGTGCGGATGGTTACACCAAATTGGGTTTTAACCTCAGAACAAAAAGTTTGAAAAAGAGAAAATAATTCTGAACGATTTCTCATTAGGAATAGCCAAGTACATCGAGAGAAATCATCAATAAAGGTGACAAAGTAACGGTAACCCAAGGTTGAACTTATTCGACATGGACCCCAGACATCAGAATGTACCAATTCAAAAGCAAAGTTTGCTTGTTTATTAATACGATTAGAAAACGAACTACGTACATGTTTCCCTAACTGACAAGACTCACATTCTAAATTAGAAACACAGGAAAGAGTAGGTACCATCTTCTGTAGTTTCTGTAGGTTAGGGTGTCCTAAACGATAATGAAGAAGCTCAGGTGAGTCAACTATAGAACAACCAACAAGAGATTGTGGTGGAAGGAGATAGTATAGCCCACGAAATTCATGTCCTACTCCAATCGTCTATCCAGTGCTCCGATCCTGCACAAGAACCGAGTTAGCAACAAAAGTGATAGAATAAGGCAGGGTTTGGGTTAATTTGCTAATAGAAATCAAATTGAAAGGGCAGCCAGGTACAAATAGAACAGAATTCAAGGACAAGGTAGGAAGAGGCTTTGCTTGTCCAATGCCTTTGACTTTAGTATTTGANCAGAATGCTCAAAACAGAATGAGAACAGAAGCCAAATAAACCCAAACAGAATTCCCAAAAGACAGAATTCCCAAACAGCAAAACAGTGAACAAAATGGGAGAGGAATAGTGACCAAACCAAAGGATGACGCCGGAAACGAGACTAAAAACACCGGAGATACACCGGAAATGGGACGAGAACGCCGGCGAGACAGATCGGAGGAGAAGAAGATGCCGCACGCTCCTTCACGCTCCGGCGCGTGGGTCGCAGGGCAGAAGCGTTGGCCTGCGCGTGGATGTCACACGCGCCGCCGATGGCTGCCGGACTCTCTGGGTCGGCCGGCCGGTGGCTTCTGATCAATCCGAATGGGGCGGTGAGGCAAAACAAGCACCGTATATGGGTGCCCTAGACTCACCCTCACAAATTCTCACAAACCCTCTCACAAACCCTAATAGAAGCTTGGACAAATTGTACCAAGCTCTGATACCATGTTAATTCTGGTAAAACTATATGTATTTCATTCATAGGACCATCATATATATACATAGGCTAGCCCCTATAATCAAGCTATCTAATTCCTATAATTATGCTTCCTATAATTAAGCTATATTACCATATTTACATCCTGTAACAGCTATCTAGAATCTTTCCATATTTACATTCTATAACATTTGGCAACATCAACAGAGAAGGGCATCAACTCCTTGAATTCTTGCATAAGTGTCCCAATCTGTCCCAAATATGTTTGCATGTCCAGATTTTGTTTCTTGATGGTCTTCATTCCGGAAACAATGGTATAAAGGCGGTTGATATCATTGGAGTACAGCTTATTAGCTTTGTTCCAAACTTCATAACATGTACGATATGGCCGGTATTGACCAATGATGGACCGATCGATGCTTTGCCATAGGACATTGCAGAGGTAGGCATCAATTTGCTTCCACCTTGGCTGGTCTTTTTCAGGAATAGCCTGAGCTTGTGTCATCAAGTGGTCGTCATAGCCCTGTCCTTGAAACCACAATTCCACAGAAGCTGACCAGGACAGATAGTTGGCTGAACCAGTCAATTTCTCAGAGGAAATGATAGGAGTGGAGGAGAAACTAAGAATTGATTGCCCAACACTTGAAGAAGCCATGCTGGTATATAAAAATTAGGAAGAACTTAAGGAAAGAAACAGATCTGAAATAATAACTGATAGGTATGATAATGTTAGAATGGAGCTGGAAATAGGTTGCAAACACGCTGAGGAGACAAACTGAAAAAAAAATACCACAACCGGAGATCTGACGCGCTGTCACGCGCCGGTACAATGGGCAGCGCGTGGGAACCACGCGCAGAGATGAAGGAGGCGCGTGGAGTGGCAGATGGTGGCGAGCTTCAGGGATTAGGCCGTTCGGAACTTTCTGAGATTGATGGTAATGCTGGACTTCCGAAATATGAACCCTAGGGCGGCTGGATTGGAACACAGGCACTAAAACTTTAATTAAAAAAAGGACTGCTGGAAGTAGAGCACAGCAGAAAAGGAGAGACACCGCTAGAGTAAACACAGCGGGAAAGAGAAGAGAAATTTTTCACAAAGATTGCTCTGATACCATGTGAGATTGGCTAAAGTGTTGTGAGAGTAGGATCTCACATCTCTTATTTATATATGTTGTACAATAAATAACAGCATGGGGAACAATTACATAGGGAACATAAATTACATAGGAACTAATCACATAGAAACTATAACTACGTGGGAAACAACATAATGGGAATTAGCTATATGGGAAATAGCTACTAATTAATTCTAACAATATTAACTGTACAATAAACACAAGCCTAATCATGGGCCTAATCACATCTTAGTTACAAGCCTAGATGTAAGCTATAATAAATACAATATTCACAGTCAATCAATATTCTAATATTCTAACACTCCCCCCTCAAGTTGGAGCATACATATCGTATGTTTCAAGCTTGTTACAAATGTAGTTAACCCAAGGACCTCTAAGAGACTTAGTAAATATATCTGTTAACTGATCGTTTGATCTAACAAAATCAGTAGCGATATCCCCTGAAAGTATCTTTTCTCTAATAAAATGACAATTGATCTCTATATGTTTGGTCCTTTCATGGAAGATTGGATTAGAGGCAATGTGAATCCGATGCCTTCTTGATGTATTTTAAAATACGGATCACTGCATCCCAATGACTGTCACATGGAGAACTCAAAAACTGACTAACTATACTCATCGGAAAGGCAATATCAAGCCATGTCACTGTGAGATAGTTGAGTTTTCTAACAAGTCTCCGGTATCTGCTAAGATCTGATAAGGGCTTCCCCTGATTGGCTAGGAGCTTGACATTTGGATCCATTGGAGTATCCACAGGTTTGTAATTTGACATACATGTTTCTCTCAAAATGTCTAAGGCATATTTCCGTTGTGAGATGGCAATACCCTTTTGTAATTGAGCAACTTCTATTACTAGAAAATACTTGAGTTTGCGCAAATCCTTTGTCTGAAAGTGCTGGAATAGATGTTTGAGCTTTTATATACCATCTTGGTCATTCCCTGTAATCACAATGTCATCTACATAGACAACTAAGTAAATGCATCGGTTAGGGGATGAATGATAGTAAAAGACTGAATGATCAGCCTCACTTCAAATCATACCAAACGCTCGGACAACTGCACTAAATCTCCCAAACCAAGCCCGTGGAGATTGTTTAGAGAGATCGGCGAAGTCGACATACCAATCTAGACTCCCCCTGAGCAACAAACCCAGGTGATTGCTCCATATAGACTTCCTCCTGCAATTCACCAAGTAGAAAGGCGTTTTTAATATCGAGCTGATAAAGAGGCCAGCGGTGAATGGCTGCCATAGAGAGAAAGAGGCAAACAAAAGCCATCTTGGAAACAGGGGAAAAGGTATCATAATAGTCAAGGCCATAGATCTGGGTATATCCCTTTGCAACCAGTCAAGCCTTCAGACAATCTATTTGGCCATCAGGACCAACTTTGACCGTATAAACCCAACGACAACTAACTGTAGATTTGCCACGTGGGAGAGGAACCAAATCCCAAGTGCTATTGGAGTCTAAGGCAGCCATTTCATCAATCATTGTCTTATGCAAACCTGGTCGGAAAGAGCTTCACCTGTATTTTTAGGAATCAAAACAGAAGACAAAGACGATACAAAGGCAGAATATGGTGGAGACAAACAGTGATAGCTCATAAAAATTGTAAATAGAGTGAGGGTTGCGAGTTGAACGAATACCTTTGCAATCAGCAATGGAACGATCCATGTCAAAAACCAAAACTGGAGCAAGAGGTAAGTCCACTGGGTTAGTGGCAAAACTATCATTAATGGCAGGGCTCTCAATGACGGGGCTCTCAACAGGTTCGGGTCAAGGTCGGCAATGGTAGGTGAGGAAAGGAGGGGCCGAGTCAATAGAGGAATTAGCCTGTGGAACGGGACTAGTGAAAGAAATAGGAAGAAGATTAGCAACAATAAAACATTTTGGAACATCAGAATGTCCTGAACAAGGGAAGAATGGGGTTGTCTCAAAGAAAGTAACATCATGGGAGACTATATAATCTTTGAGTGCAGGAGAGAAACAACGATAACCCTTTTTCAAGCAGGAATAACCCAAAATGACACATTTGAGAGATTTGGCTTGGAACTTATCTTTACCTAGAGTGAGATCATGAACAAAACACGTGCAACCAAAGACACGAAGAGGAAGAGAATAGAGGGGCTGGTTGGGAAATAAAAGAGAATGAGGCACCTGATTTTGTAATACTAAGGATGGCATCTGATTAATCAAATAACAAGGGGTTATAACTGCGTCTCCCAAAAAATTCAGCGGAAAATTGTTATGAAAGAGGAGAGTACGCGCAGTCTCAATCATGTGTCTGTTTTTCCGCTCAGCCAACCCATTTTGTTGAGGGTATGAGCATAAGAGGATTGATTGAGAATACCCTAAAAAGTCATAAAAGATTGAAAGGGAGCAGAAAAATATTCACGTGCATTATCACTCCTCAAGGTGCGAATTGTGATACCAAACTGAGTTTTAATCTCTGAGCAAAAGGTTTGAAAAATAAAGAATAGTTCGGAACGCTTTTTCATTAGAAATAACCAAGTACATCGAGAAAAATCATTGACAAAGATTACAAAGTACTGAAAGCCCAAAGTTGAGTTTACTCGACTAGGACCCCATACATAAGAATGAACTAAGGCAAAGGGAGACTCAACTTGTTTATTGACACGACTAGAAAACGAACTACGAGCATGTTTTCCTAATTGACAAGACTCACATTCTAAAGTAGAGATACGAGAAAGGCTAGACACCATCTTTTGGAGTTTCTGTAAACTAGGATGTCCCAAATGATGGTGGAGAAGTTCGGGTGAATCAACAACAGTACAAGTCACAGGAGGTAATGATGTGGTGAGGTAGTATAACCCATGGGACTCACGCCCTACTCCAATCGTCCTCCCAGTGTCCCGATCCTGCACAAGAACCGAATTAGCTACAAAGGTAACCGAATAAGGTAGGGTATGGGTTAATTTGCTAACAAAGATCAAATTAAATGGACACTTTGGTACAAAAAGGACAAAATTTAAAGATAAAGAATCCAAGGGCTTGGCTTGACCAATGCCTTTTACTCTAGTTTGTGAGCTATTAGCTCAATAACAGTGGACAGTGAATTAGAGTAAGTGAGATTTGAGAATAGATTCTTGTTACCAGTCATATGATCTAAAGCACCAAAATCAAGAACTCAAGGTCCAAGTGAGGATGATTAAGAGATGCAAGCAATAAGATTACCAGTATGAGCAACAAAGGCTATGGAGGTGGACTGCTTGGTCTCTCAGAATCGCAGAAACTCATTATAGTCAGCAACAGATACAGCACCGGATGAAGAATCATACTGTGCAACATTTACGGTCTTAGTAGGTCGACCATGAAGGAGAAAACAACGGTCCATTGTGTGGCCAATTTTATGGTAGTGAGTACACCGATGTCGATCCCTGTTTAGAAAACGCTGATCACAACGTCCTCCCTTACTATCCTTTCGATAGTTCACCTGAAAGGCTAGAATAGTAGAACCAGTTGGGGTAGCCAAAACAAAGACACTTGTAGGTGTTGAAATACGAATCAGCTACTCAAACATAGTATCCATAGTAGGAACCCCAGGATTGGCCAAAATTTGATTGCGGACCAAATCCAATTCAGATAGTAAGCTAGCTAATGCAAGAACCATGAAGAATTTGCCGCAATGTTCCTCTTGTTGTGCAACATTAGTTGAAAAGGGCATCATCTTATTGAATTCATATTGAAGAGTCTCAATCTTCCCCAGATAGGTCTGCATATCCAGATCTTGTTTCTTAATCGTCTTCATACTTGAGAAACATTATAAAGACGATTTATATCATTTGAGTAGAGCTTCTTGACTTTGTGCCAAACTTCATAACAAGTACGATATGGCCGATATTGGCCAACAAGAACACGATCAATAGACTGCCAGAGGACATTGCAAAGATATGCATCAACCTATTTTCACTTAGGCTTATCCTTAACAGGGATATCTTTAACTTGTTTTACCAAGTGTTCCTCATGGCCCTAGCCTAAGAACCACAACTCCACAAAAATAGACCATGTCATGTAATTGCTAGAACCAATTAATTTTTCAGCACAAATAGTAAGAGTAGAAGAGAGTGTGGAATGGTTGACGTGCCATGGTATCAGTGTCTGAAGAAGCCATACGGATCTATTGGTTCCAAAAACGAAGGGCAGGAATAGGTTGGAAATATGCTGAAGGAGGGATTTGGAAAGTTTCACAATGATTGGAGAAGCCACGCTCCTCCACTCGCAGAAGAAGCTGTCGGAGTCACTCGTAAAGAGAACGACGGCTCGTGTGGGCGCATGCAGAGGAGGACGGCGATGCAGTTCCGGGGTCTCGCCGGTCAGAGGCTTCTGGCTTTGACCGTGGAGGTGAATTTTGAGAACTCGAATCCTAGGGTGGCTGGAAAGAAGCACAGCCACTAAACCCTAGTAATAAGAACACTGCTGGAGTAAAAAACACAACAGCGGAGAGAAAATTCACCACTGGAAAAGTGCACAGCGCGAAGGGAGAAATTTTTTTCACTAAAATTGCTCTAATACCATGTGAGAAATGGTGGAAATGTGTGAAACTAGCTTCTCACAAGTATTATTTATATTAACTGTACAATAAATACAAGCCTAATCATGGGCCTAATCACTTCCTAGTTACAAGCCTAGATGTAAGCTATAATAAATACAATATTCACAGTCAATCAATATTCTAATATTCTAACAGAATCTAGCATCATGCTCCAACTAAGTACACCAAACCCCAGCAAGAAGTGCATAGTTCCAAACAGCCTTATACTCCATAACGCTCCCAAAACCTAAACCCACTGCTCATCAGAGATAGTAAAAAGCTTACTCCAAAAAAAACCAGGCTCCCTCATAATGAAGAAAAAGATTACTGCCAGTTGCTTTTGATAAAAAGGGAAAAAATAATACATGTTGTTAGATATAAAACCATTCATGGGTCTTCACCTATCAGCTTAAGCTTTTAGGTTGAATCGGTTCTTGACATGGTATCAGAGCCTCTTTGACCAAACGGTCAGGAGATCAAATCCTTCTGCCCCCACTTTCTCAATTAAATTGAAATTTCAGCACATGGTATAAATGGGTCTGTGCTTTGTCCACGCTTCAAGCCCAAAAGGGCTTTCGCATGCGGGGGAGTGTTAGATATAAAACCATTCATGGGCTTTCACCTATCAACTTAAGCTTTTAGGTTGAATCGGTTCTTGACACATATAAAAACCAAGGACAAGAAATAACAGTAAAAATTTCAAGACAAAGTCAGCATTTCAAGGTTTCCTTTATTGCAAAAGTAGAATTTATTAACGGAGAAAAGGAAACATTAGCAAAATAAGGATGGGCACTATTTGTTAAGAAATTATTAGAAAGAGGAAGAAAGAGATACAAGCAAAAGGTGTAAGCTATCCTCCATTTGAAAAAGGCACAAAATATTCAAGTAAAAAAATAAAGTACATCAGATGCTCAAGACCATCAGTACATTCAGTACAATACATAAAACTCTCCAATTGCTCCGCGAATCTAACAGGGCTTACAGAAAGCCCTATCCCGTAACAGATCTACGGATAATGCATTAATTTTGAAAATATAATTGTCCCAATCCAGCCAAATAAACCAAAGAATAGCGTATACAATGTATTCTTCCATAAATTTTTGACCTCCTTACTCCAGCCAAATCCTATAAAATTAATCAAAAGAAAGTGCTCCATGTACAGTGGACATACCCAAACCTATACCAAAAATGCCAAACATACTGTTCCACAAAAAAGTGGCTGCTGGGAAGTGTAAACATAAATGGGCAGCAGTTTTCAAACTAGTGTCACACATAATGCCCATATTAGGATGTAATGACCCAACCAGGCCCAATAAGCTGAACATGGGCCCAAACCATCACCCGGGACCATAATACAGCATAATTACCATCCTACCCCTAGATTCTACTATAAATAAGGTAAACCCTCATTAAATACAATTTAATAGAACTACAACTACCTTTGTAATAAATGTTATAAGTGTTTGTTAGGAATCTTGATGATTGAAGGACTATTTTGTAATAAATGTTCTTTCAGGGACTAATTTGTGAAAGTCTGAATCTTTCAATGATGCAAATGATAGTTTACTCTTGTATTTAACTTGTCAGTATTAACACTATTCAGTACCATTGTCCAAATGAAGAACTTGACCTTATAGGGAACTTTAGCTTTCCAAAGACCTTCACTTAGGAGGAATTTTTCTCTATTTAAGGGAAGCATAAGAAAATAACCAGAAGAGTCCAAAGTCTCTTATCTGAGTTGGGAAATAAATTGATAGAATCATGCAAGAGCAAAAGGGATTCTAACTCAGAAGGTTCTTTGTTATTGAGATTTTGAAGGGGGGAAAAAGGGATATTCCAAGGGACAATGGAATCATGAATATTGTAAAAGTTTTGTAAGGGAAAAGTTATGAACAGATGTAAGATGAAAGAAGGAAGGAAAGACCTTTAAAAGGGGGCGTGCCCTGCCCAGAGACCCTCCCAAAATCTAACACAAGAACTATCAACCACCTTTACAAAAATCAGTGGTCTAAAGGAGGTATATCCCTTACAAAAATGACTCTGCAGCTACTTGAGTGAGCTGTAGTGATTTTAAATTGTTATCCCACCCATTCTGGTGCAATCCA
Source organism: Cercis canadensis (assembly GCA_003255065.1). Classification (NCBI taxonomy): domain Eukaryota; kingdom Viridiplantae; phylum Streptophyta; class Magnoliopsida; order Fabales; family Fabaceae; genus Cercis; species Cercis canadensis. Next base: position 519,602 of record QAOA01006583.1, on the reverse strand, counting down.
TAATTCCTATTAATAACTTGGTACCAAAGGGAAGTCTTTTCTATGTAGAGGAAAATGCCATAACCACTTTACCAACCAAATCAATGTTTTCTCACACCAAGTTGCCAAGACCCAAACCCCCCTCCTTCTTCAACCTATAACAAATCTTCCAACCAACCAGATGGTCCCTTATGTATTCTCCCACACTGACCAAAGAAAATCCCTCCTAATCTCCTCAACCTTCTTCACAATTTCATCAAGGATTTGAGAAAGAGAAAGATAATAAAAAGGGTTGCTGGACAAGAATTCCTGGATAAGAGTAATATAACCACCAAGAAAAAAGAATGCGCCTTTCCAACTGTCCAAGTGCTCAGAACCACAGGGACCTAAAAAGAAATAGCCAAAGGATTACCACCTAGAGGAACTCCCAAAGAAGAAAGCAGCCACTGCAACATCTGACAACCAGCCAGCTAATCCAAAGAGATATATCCATATTAATACCAGCCAAACTACTCTTTGCCGAATTAATTCTTAGACCAGAAATTACTGAAGGATGATCATTGCTCTAAAGAAAACAGAAACAAAATAGGCTTCTACAATAGTGAAAATAACAATGTCCTCCAATCTCTGAATATACAGAAGTGAAATCGCCCAAAGAAAACCTCGAGCAGAACACCAAAAACAAGGAAGATGAAAAAAAATAAAAGATCAAAATTCTGATGTGAAAAGTTGTTGAGCTCCTCTCAATCCAAAGACATCAAGTAATGGCCAACAAAGCACATCTCTCTAAAACTCAATTCTCCATCTTCCTCCCAATAATCTCAGGATCAACAAACAGATTTACTCCAAATAATTGTCAGTTGAGAACTTAAAATGCAGGAAACACTAAGATTACCAGAGATCAAAATGAATATCCCAGCCATTAAAAATTTTGTTCTCAACCCACCAATTATAAATAGAAAAAAAGAATCATCAATCCAAATGGGGTTCAGAGGGAAGCCGCAATATTGTCAAATAGATAGCAGAATATTATTTGATATTAAAACAGTTACTAGTTCCACCTCCTTTTCTTTGTAATCATTCTTACTGTCTCCTAAAAAAATTCCTTTAGAAAATAAATAAACAAATAGAGCAGCAAACAGCAAATATATTTTCAGCTGATAACTGTATCAACAAGAAAGGGAAGAAAAGAAGGGGAGAGGAAGAGGAGAAACTGTAAAAGAAGAGCTCAGATTCACCTGTAAGAAGAATACCCAAGATAGTGTTAGGCCAACACGCACATTCCTGGACCGCACTCCACTTGCTGCAACACAATTTGTGAAGAGTCATAGGATGCCACAAATAATGTGCAGCAATAACAGAAAATTAACAGGAAACAGACAATTGTAAATTTATAGTGTATCCCAAACAAAAAGCCAACTCTGAATTTTATCCTTAAAAATATAAAGATATCATGTATTAGAAAATAAGAAGAAAAGTGTAGTGAATTACACAATATGTATCAAAGGAAAAATAAAATAAAATTAATTTGATGAACAAGACGATAACCTCAAAGTACAAGTTCATGAACTTTGGCAGCAAAAAAAAGAACACAAGTTCATGAACTGAGAGATCTTCTGAGAAATTAAGTCCCCTTAGACAATCAAATTTATGTAGCACAATAAGGCCTTGTTGCTGGGGCATAATCCTTTTTTCCACCACCTCTTGTTAAGTTATAATGCTCTCACACCAGCCATTCTAGAACTCACTTGCAACCTATCATTTGATCTCCAATGCTCTAGTAGAAACACCCAGAATTCAAGTGACGTTTCTTATATAGATTAATAAAGGTAACAACATAAGAATTCATAGCCTTTATGAAGAAAGGTAACAATCAAAAGAGCAATATGGTTTATTCCTACCATCTTAGCAGTTCACATGCAAATATGTGGTGACCCAATTAAAGAATATACCTTTTGTGAAGGCCAAGACTAAATGCTTCTGCAATCCACCTTCTAGTTTTTTTGCTGGAGGGAAAGGACCCTTTCCCCTCGGTTGAACCTAATAAGATTCAGAAACAATTAAGGATGTAAAATGTTCAAGAATCAAGAAAAACAAGAGAAAACCAATAGATAGAAACCTGTGCCTCCGGATTCATTCCAAGAGCAAGCAATGAACCCAAAGCTTCAGAAAAGGCATCGCGAACAGATGAAACAGGATCCTCAAGGACCTATCAGAAGCAGGAATGATAAAGAATACTATGATTTTGCACTCAAATGGTCAGCATATTTATAAAAGATGAAATTGAGACTAGAACCTGCCTTCACGCAATAAGAGGCTGAATTTTCAAGTTCTGCCACCCCTAAACCTGGACCTCCAATGTTGGCAAATGCCTTCAGACATCTTGCAGCAGCTATTCTCACAGAAAATGACTTATCCCCAGTGGCAGATCTCATGATGAAACGGAATGCCTCTGTATATGCTGATGAAGCACCACTGCCACAGGAGCCTTCCAAAGCATTCTGAAGCATATGTAAAGCCTCACGTCTCACAAACTCCTGAAATTTCAGGGACATAACAAATTAAAAAGGGAACACAGCTAACTATACAAAACAGGTGTCTGTATTAAAGGATTTGTAAATCAAGTATAATATAATAATTTGGACAGCAACGCCATGCCCACAGCCAATTTGAGCAACGATGGTTTGTATAGTTCAATAAAAGAAAGCAGCATAAACCTATGCAACTGCTTTCATCTCCTCTCCCCCCAATATGACATCATTAATAAGCCAAAGTGTCAATAACCAGTACAGAGGAAACATAAAAGGAGAAAACATAGCATGGAAAATCAAAAAAGTACAAAATAAAAAGGAAAGATAAATTCTTCAGGAGCCTAAAAACTGAGGAAAATACCCTCTGCAGCATACACTTGCTGAACTGAACCACTAGCACTAAAATTGCCTGAAAAAGCCTTCATAATGCAATAATCTCCTTGAGAATACATGTAAAAACATGAACAGCCCCTATCTCCTCAACTTCCAACTTCTTATTCTCTTCTACTGTTCTACCACATCCAAAATATCTAAATCTTGAAGAAAATCACACTTCCTGCTCCTAACATATTTTAAAATATGTTTTCTTGAGTTGTTAAGTCATTGGCCCAACATCCTAGCAAGTTAATTGAGTTTCAAGGCACAAGCACGTATTTGTACTTTGAATGCTGGAACCAAAAACCTATCTGTCCCCACTAAAAAGAAACAACCTCCTCCACATATTCCACGTCAAAGGGCAGTGTAAGAATAGTTGGCTGAGTCTCAGGACTATGGCACATGAAGCAAACATCCAGGGAAAGAACACCATTTGAGAGGGAATAGAAGCTCAGCAAGGTATTAGTAGTAATCTTATTTTGAGTCATTGACCAACAAAAGCTTTCACTTTGAGGGAGCCTAAGGATTATTCTGGAACAGAAGAAAATGTGTACACATAAATCATGAACAACATCAAAATAATAAATAATTTTCTCTGCCATTTGCTCATGTCCCTTTGTTTACTGGAGTTTACTTTTGTAAATTAAACATACCAACATGCAAGCTGAAAGAAAGTACCTCGTTAAATTTCAAAAGTTTTGTTGCTATGATTGTAGTTTCAAGTAAACCTGAAGTAATTCTTCTGCCAAAGTGCTTATACAATTCTCCCAAGCACTGTGCAGCACCTACAAATAATATTCAGAAAAATAGTGAAGACACAAGAAAAAGTGTCAGGGTGAGCACACCACATATAGTTTTATTCTCCTTACTCCTATCCAAGCCTCAGAATCTAAACAATAAAAACTATTCCAAATTCAGAGGATGTGCCCTAGAGTCACCAAAAACTAGATCGCAGTACCACCTAACCCAAAAGTTCAACTTGTCCACATGCCAAACTTAAAGAGCAATTCCTTCCCGTTGCTTACAATTAAACATGGCACACTAATATTGTAGCTATATTCCTGGCCGATAAAGGCAATGAAATCATCAAGGTTTATATAACATAGCATACTGATTTTGTTTTCTTTAACTCTAATAGGTTGCAAACCATGCGTTAATGGAGTCTATAAAGATCAGACAAGGAGAATTTAAAACAAAATAAGACCCTAAAAATCCAAAAACATCTAAGGCTTCATTGGCCACTGGAATTGGAATTAAAAGTAAGAAGTCTAATTTCAATTCTAATTTCACAAGAATTGGAATTGTAATTTTAATATTAGAATTACATTAAGAATTAAGATATAGAATTTTGACTTCTAACTGAAAGGCATTAGTATTTGTTATTTTACTGATGGGTTTTAATCTTTCAAAGAGAGAGAAACAGAGAGAGAAAAATAAGTGAAAAGGGAAAAATGAGAGAGAGTGAGAGAGAATTAAGTAAGAGAAGCTAGATAGAGAAAAATAAGAGAGAGAAAGATAATCTAGACATAGAAAAATAACTAAATAAGAGAGAACCTAGAGAGAAAATTAGTGCGGGAAGCTATAGAGAGAAAAATAAGAGAAACAGAGGATAACGTTAGTAAGGTGACTGGTGATTAGAGGTTTGAACATGATTGTCAAATATAGTTTGAGAGATTCTAAACAGAGAGATAAGCTATAATCGTGAATTACAATTCTTAGGGTCTTCGAGAAGAGATAAAACTTTCACTCCTCCCTGTCAACTAAACACACCACATCTAACAGGGAGGAACCAAGCAATGAAGCTTAAAATTTCCAAGGATAAGAAAAACAAAACAAGAAGTCCTAACTTGAACGAGACTTCCAATCCCTCTGCAAATCCAAAAAATAAATCTCCCCCCTCCCCTCCCCCCCCCCCCAACACCACCACCACCACCCAGCAAACAGGAGCTAATAGAAGTAGTCCACAAAAAAGAACATCTCAAACATGTTAGTTGGCCAATACCCTTAATGAGTTCCAACCGCAGAGATGAGGTTGCTTATGAGGAAAACATCACATACGCTGGCCAATCAGCATAAAGATGTCCCAAGGTTAGAAATTTCTCTTAATAAAGATGATCATCAGCTTTCCCGTCAAGATCAAACTTAAAAGTGCACATCTTGATACTTGCAAGTAATGGTCCAAAGAATAATAGTTTCCTTACAATTTTTTTCAATTTCAAACTTATAAACTTTAAGTAATTAATATGAAAGAATTGGGGAATTCCCCAATAACTGAATAACATAAATAAGGTATAGACATGTGCATACTACAGTTCCTTCTAATATAGTTTCTTCTTTTATCAAAAATTTATGCACACTACAAACATTGGGAGCTATTTTATTCCCTCTAGCTATAAAAAAAGCAGGTGGTAATTGGAAGACCAAGGAAAAAATCAGCACCAAATCTGGAAGCCTTAGCCAACTCAATGAAAATTAAACTCAACATTCAGCCTCCACTCACTCAAAATAGAACTTTAAGGGCCCAAACCATTCCACAAAGGTTACAATCAGTAATTGCAGAATATAGATCTGTATTATTTTTTCTTACGCAAGCCCTACAGAATTGATGTAACTACAAAAGTTTTTAAGTATGATCAAACAAGAATGTTCATTTGGAATTAACAAGGTATTAAGGGAGAAAGTCATGATACAAAAGTTAATTTGCCTTTATATAATCTTGTATATCTGCTAGAGGATAAATCATCATAATACAACACTTCAGCATCTATCTAAAAGTTCTATAATTCTTCGGTTTAGACAAACCAGCGACTCTATGAGGTTCACTCTTCTTCCCATCAGAAAGAAACCCCTGAAGACTGCTTGCTCTAGAGTATATTGATATCCCATCTCCCTGGGATATAATCCTCGCCATTGCTATGGATGCCAAGTGACGTACAGGCCGTCGTGCACCAATAACCAGAAGGGAATATAGTGCATCCTCACATCTCCTTTGCCACAACAAAATGGAGTCCTGGAAATTATACATTTCCACGTCAGATGTCAACAATAATGACATAAAAGTGTCAACTTTGGAAAGTAAAGGCATAAAAACAAATTCATATGTATGAGCTTCTTTTAAGAACATGGACGCCCAAAGTGTGAATTCAAATTATCAAGATTGAACCTCCCGCTTATACCCGTACTTTATAAAGCTTCAGACAAAATGAGCGCCATTCTCAAAAAGTATTTAAAAAAAAAAAAGAGCTTTTTTTACGTTACTAATTAATACTTCAGAATACTGAAACCATAAATATTAAATGCGTTTGGATTAGCTATAGAAAGCAGAATTTCCACAGCAAATCCAAACTCGCTAAATCTCAGAATCATCCGAAAAACAAGTTCAATCTCAGAATCATCAGAAAAACAAGTTCAAGCAGCATTATATGGTAGGAACTGTCCATCTATTTTGATGCAACCAAATGTAGGTTATTCTAAAACTCTATCTACTACACATCTTCACAGAAAATATTAAAAATGCAGTCTTGGAGAAACCCAAACATATTGAAACATAAGGCATCTGATAAATGGATTCTAAATCAGATGTCGTAAGTTTCTTCCTAGCCAGCACATTACAACGTTCAAAGCTTAAAAACTAAGAATTGGACAACAACAGAAATCCCTGAACTTAAAACGCAACACTGTCCTAGTTTAAGACAATCTTAGTATCCAATGACACATGAAGTAACGGAATTCAGAATCATCAGATATCAGCGTTAGAGTGGTGGAAAGTGGAAAGTGAGTAGATAGTTGCACTACCTTAGTCTCTTCGTCAATGGCGGAAAGCAGATCAGATAGGAGATCGAAGCAGAGAAGTGGCTCTGGAGATTGTTGTGCTGCAGAGGCAACTATGGATTCCAATTGTGCAACCAGCACGCCGAACCGCGAGAGCGGCACGTTATCCCTCATGATATTCTTCGCCATTGAAGAAGCCATTGCTAGAGAGGGAGAGAGAATGAGAGCTAGAAGAAGAAATGACGATGATGTTGATCAAGTTAACTTCGCTTAAGAGATGCTAAGACCCGGGAAGTGACCATTTTGGTGCTGCGTGAAGGAACACAGAGAAAGGATCCGATTCCGAACAAAGCTGCATGTGTGGGGATGGAAACGGGCGGGTTTATTATTCTGTCCGACCCGAAATCCGACATAAACTTCCAAAGCTGCCCCGTTTATACACAAAAATAAATAAATAAGTTGACCCAACCCAAAGGTGCCAAGGTACCTGCTTCCAAGTATCTGGTCGACACAATGAAACGAAGGAAATACTCCTTACTATGTGATTATTAATGTTTATATTTGAATATTTAATTTATTAATAATAAATATTTACAATTCTAGGTAATCGACACTCTTAATTAGTAATCAACTTGGTATGAGTATTTCTTTTATCTAAGTTTCTCTTTTTTCTTTTTATTTAAAAAATGACAACAAATAGAATAAATTGGTTGCGTGCAAGCTTTTTTGAAACACAATTTTTGTTTGAGGCTTCAAGAATTATTTACACAAAATTATAATTGTCAATGTTTTGATAATGAGACTCTTAGAGTAGAAATAGTTTATCCTAAGTTTGGTAAGTCTAGTTCCAATTGAAAGATGATATGAGGACTAGGTATAATTTTTTGTAAGTTTTAATAAATAAAGTTGTGTCATCTCTCTTGAGATGGAGGGGCAAAATGAAACTCGAGATTTGCCCAAAATCTAACTTGGAGCAATGACTTTTTCTTTTACTACCATAAATCCATGTCAATTATAAGAGATATTCACAAATATGTACAAAACCCAAGCTTTATTTAAATTTGGTTCTTTCCATAGACTTTAGCCAAATACTTGTACAAACATTAGACACGCAATATCAAGATTCATATTTCGGACATATTATTTTATCAAACCATTCAATAATAAAATTTTAACTTGACTTGAAGATTTTTGGACATAATTTATATGCTAAATATGAGAAAATATGTTGTTGGACCAAGATTTGGTGGTTGTTTAACAATTTTTGTTAAAACAAGTATTAATTGAGTTGGTTTGTACTGTTGTTAGGCTTTTATGAATTTGTGTTTTTAAGAAGATATTCTAATGATTGATCACTCAATTGAGTCAATAACCTATAAAAAAAAAATTATGTTTAAATTTCATTAAAAATAAGTAAAACAAAAATTTTAAGAGCGAATATTATGTAATCTCTAATAAAAAAAAATTATTATTTTTAAGTTTAAAGTTTATACAGCAGTTTTTATAAATTTTGAAAATATAAGAGACATTTATGTAATGTCAGGTAAGTATAGAATTTACTCTTTTTTCCATTCTATCCCGGTGTATTGACTCGATGAGTTTGAAGTAGACCGGTTTTGATCGTTTCCGTCTACAATCATAGATCCTCGTATATACTCCTCCGAGGTTCTACTAAATCAGTAGCTCAAGCAATTGCGAGAAATTGCGCCCACCCACCAATACTATACCTCACTGTGAGTTCTTCTCGTTCTTTCTTCTTCCGTAGCCTTTGTCAAGTTTTCCACTTTGCTCGAAAAACCGCACTTTCCTCCTTCTGCAGCGAGACCACACCATCCTTTCTCTGTAAATTCGTTGATACCCGTTATTCAATTTTCTTTTTTGTTGATGGTTTTGGATTGTTCTACCTTGAGTTCAGCTCACACCCACCATGGAAGACAGACATAAGCTACTGATACTGTATGCGACTGAGACTGGGAATGCATTGGATGCAGCGGAACGGCTTGGTCGTGAAGCTGAACGAAGAGGTTGCCCTATCAAGATTCTTTCAATGGATGAGTATGATCCTGTAAGTTGCTTTTGTTTAAGAAAAACAAAATTGGGACTTTATATATAATTTCCTAGAATGTTGTCAATAAAGACAAGCTTTGAATGTTACTAAGCAGAGCTGTTATAAATATTAAGGGATGAAGCAGGAGCGTCTGCGGTTTCCTTCAAATATGAATTCGTGGCTATTGATGGTTAAATTTAGGCAATGTTGTATTTCATGTCATTTTGAGAAACTTGTGAAAGTTCAAGGTCATAGTATTACTATTAGATGTGTCTTATGCTCGTCGTTGTTAATATAAGTAGAATTGATGCTGTTGAATTCTGATGCATGGTCATTGATTCCTCTAGAATTAAACAATGGGAGAGAAAGTTTGGGCCATTCTTGTACATGCTATTTGGGCTATGGGTTGTTTCATAGATCGACTGCTATCTCTCGTAGCAATTTGTAGGGGCTACTATACCTAAGGGAACAAGTGCAAGGAAAATGGCAATGTAGTAGCTCTGGCTTAAGGGGTGTATTTTCATTTTCTCTTTTTGTTCACTAGACTTCCAGCACCGGAGATTAGTGTGTTATTCTGATATCTTCTCTATGTTGTGATTGTTTGTTATACTCAAACAATTAAGTAATAGAAAGCCATATTTGACATTCTTTTGGTAACTAGCTTGAATAGTGCATGATATGTTGTTGATTTAGGTAAATATATTCTTCTAATAAACATGATGTAGCTTCTGCTAATTATTTTAATTAATGTTACGTTGTTGCAGAGTTTATTACCAGAGGAGGAGGCTATAATTTTTGTGGTTTCTACCACAGGCCAGGGGGACACACCAGATTCCATGAAAGTAAGTATATTTGAGTTATGTATGTATTATCTCATTGGCATGGGAAGTGGTGAGGTGGAAGAGGGAACCAGTTCTCATTAATTTGATCTATTGTTTTCCTGATATTTCTTTTACCTATGCAGGTCTTTTGGAGGTATCTTCTGCAGAGAAATCTAAATCGGCATTGGCTGAATGGGGTTCTTTATGCTGTATTTGGTTTGGGTGATTCTGGTTACCAAAAATACAATGTAATAATCTTTATTTACTTATCTAAGTAGAATAGTTTTACTTGCAGGCGAAATATTGTGTTTCATTCTTTAGATATATTGCCAAACTTAAGAGTGTTGCAAGCTTTGTCCATCATGTACATTTGGAATTCATTATCTACTACTAATTCATGGTGAGCACATTAGGGACAAGGTGATCTTGAAAATGACTTCAATTTAGTAGCTCTGCGATTTTTATGAAAGTTGTTTTCTCTGTCTTGGCAGATATATTCATTTTTCTATTTTTGATCTTTTGTATAAAAATTTAGTGTGTCCATGTTTTCAGTTTGTTGCAAAGAAGCTTGACAAAAGATTAATGGACCTTGGAGGAACAACTTTGGTAGAAAGAGGTTTGGGAGACGATCAGCACCCTTCAGGGTATGATTTTGGAATATATTGTCAATTAAGAAAGTTTTGCTTGATATGGCTGAAACACTTATCTTAATGCTGCTAAAATATGAAATGACTGGATTATTAACTTATCTAGAATATACTAATTTAGTTAATGGCCTATCTGTTGCTAGTCTGTTGAATCTTATTATAATGTATTCTGGAAGATATGGAGATACGTTTGGAACTACTCTTTTAGATCTTTACCCACCAGCTTTGGAGAACTCAACTTTACTCGTGAATGAAATGAATCCCTAGTGCTGTTGTAGTTGATCTTGTTTTCTGATCAGCATTTTCTTTTTATTTTAATAAAAATTAACATTTACTTTTTTTGTATAATGCAATGAACATAAAGATTTAAAGTGTGACTAAAATGAGATACTTATTTTTAGCTATGAAGGTGCTCTGGATCCTTGGATGTCATCTCTATGGAAAATGTTAAATGAGACTAAACCCAAATACTTCCCAAATGGTCCTGAAGTCACAATTTCAGATGCGATGTTGATTGACCAATCAAGAGTCCAAATCATATATCACAACACTGACGATGTGGAATCACATTTTTCTGCTGCATCAGGTAACCCAAACTAGTAAGATTTTGGTGAACTTGTTTGTTCCCCTAACAACTAATATATTGACCTCAAGCAGTCTTTATGTGTTTATGGCTGACTACCACAAAATTCTCTTATGAAAAAAGAGCAAAGGAAGTGGGTGTGTTAGGCATTTTAATTAATGGACTTATGGCATTATATGTGTAAAAATCAAAGTCTATCTTAAGTTTAGTGGTGGGTAGCTTAACCCGCAAAGAGCTTATTGATTCTTCATTTTTGTCATATTTCCGTCTACATCTTATACATCTCCTTTATCATCTCTATGTGCCTTTTTGTATAAAAATATGGTTCTGGTGTCCTCAATCTATACAAGTGTCTCTGATTTGAGCTGTACCTATAATGGGTTGATTATGAGCTACACTCTTTCTTCCCCCCAATGATTATTAAAAAAAATAAAATAAAAGAAAATGTACTTATTGTATTTGACAAGTTAATACTTGTGATTTTTTCAGATTTAACGTTTACTAATATTCAAATTGGGAGTGCTCGTTTAATGCATCCTGGAGTATCCTCTCCTAACAAAAGCAGGCCTGGATGCTGTCTTAAAATGGTAATGGAATATGAATCTCTAATCATACTATATTTGGAAGCATTACTATATTTAAGTTGAGTCCATTTCTATTGAGAGCTTCTTGCAGCTATCAACATACAAGATGCACTACACTCTCCATCTTCTTTTGTATATATTGCAGGGCTAAGTTATATATTTAATAGATCATTTCATCAGATCTTTCAAAGTAAAGAATAAGGCATTTTATATGCAGTGATGCATATTCATTAAGAGTTGTGTAAGGAATGTTATTGCTGTATAAATCTAGAAAAGGTCCATTCACACCCTCTCACTTGCCCATGGTAAACCCCTCCCTCCATTTGAAAGAAAAATGGAGTATCAAAATAAAACAAATGAAGGTTTGTCAGGCATCATAGGAAATTCTGTGATGTGAACCATTAAGTAAAAGAACTTAAAATATATAACTAACACCAAATTAAGTCAACATCTTTTCTTTTTTTTTTATATGAAAATTAAGTCAATATCTTAATATCTTAATCTACTTGAGTACCTTCGTAGTAGTTTTCAATTCCCAAGATAGTCCAAAGATTAAGACTTCATCTACATCCATCACATCAACCATGCTGTCTTCACGTCCATTGGTAGACTTGAAGTCTTCAATCTATTCTTTGATTACCATGCATTCTTTTAGAGTTATTTTTAGCCTCACATGTTGTCAAATGTAAACCCAAATTTCTCCATGTCTACATCACCTAACCACGTCACCCCATGTCACAATGTCATTACTAAAACTCACTTCGTCCACTGCACTAGTAGTGAGCACCCATCTCATTAGTTATCATCTGATTGCTATGATTGATGCTTTTCCAGAGACAAATTGGATTGATGACATTTCACCTATAATTATACTTGGGTGCTTGATTTTACTCGGGGAAGGCTCACGCAATCTTTGATGCTCAATTTTGTTTCCTTCAATGTTGCATGGACTGAAGAACTCAATCAAATTTCATAAATTCTGTAGTGTATATTAAAATTAACTAGTTCATCCAATCAACAGGGTGAGTACCTCTGGGTTCTTGCTCCTCAGCTCAGGCACATGCTTAGGTGAAGCTGCCACTGGCTGAGATTTACTAGTCTGGAAATCAGGGAAGTGCTGGCTGCCTGGCTCCTTGCCTAGGGACCTAGGCAAGCCAACCATGCATCTTTTTATAGCATTGGTCTGCAATTACCTTTTGGTGTGAACAATTGATGAGTCTGCTTGGTGGGTTGGAGAGCACAACCATTCACCAGTGCATCCATTGTCTCTTCTGTTCCTCAATTTATTTAAATCTGATCATGCAGGTGAAGAATCTTCCTTTGACCAGATCAAACTGTGGAAAAGATGTTCGTCACTTTGAATTAGAATTTGTTTCACAGGTAAACATTCTTGATTTTTTTTTTTCCCTTTTGGGATAAAAGAATAAATTCTATTAGAAGGAATGAGGAAGTACAAAGGAGGAGGCTAGGAAATCCTCCCTGGGGGGAAAGAGAAAAAGAACATAGCAAAAGCAAACTAGGAACAACAGAGCTCTCCAATCTCTTTTCATGTATACTGTATAAGCTTGATTGTCAATTGTGATATTTATGTATAATTTGTTACATCTTTGTTATATATTTTGGACAAATTACTTTGCTTCAAGTTCATTTTTTACTTCATGCTAAGTAGGTGAGAGATTATTCAGTTTTCTCATCTGAAGTAAAATATGTAGTATATTTTCCTCAGGCTATTGAATATGACATTGGTGATGTCCTTGAAATTCTCCCTGGTCAAGATTCAGCGGCAGTTGATGCTTTCATACAACGTTGTAATTTGGACCCTGATTCATTCATCACTGTAAGTGGTATATTTAATATCTTTTATATTTAGCTGTATTGTAGTTTTCTACCTTAGTCAGCACTGAGTTCACCCTACACTGCCCCATTAACTTAGTGATTCATTGTTTCAAACACCATGCTTTCTCTTGTGTGGTTGATCTGGAATTATTCTCTAATCCTTTGTTTCATCTTGTTGTTTCTGGGAGTATTAGAATCACATAGTAGCTGTTATCTGATGTGTATTTTACCTATTTACATAGTTTCAACCCCATTGGCACTTTCTATTTCATTCGTTATTTTTTCCTTGGATGTATTCACATAAACGCATATGCATTATATTATAGTCTTTTGTATTAATAAATCCTTCTAATTTCAGGTTACTCAAAGAGGAAAGGATGATTGTGGTGCGCATGCCTCAACAGTCCCTGTAAACTTAAAATCTTTTGTGGAGTTGACAATGGATGTTGCTTCAGCTTCCCCTCGACGGTACTTTTTTGAGGCAAGATCCAGTATGTTTGACTGTCCCATTGTGATACTTATTTAAAAGAGCATTGCTTCTGCCTTGCTATCCATTCCTATCAATGTTTTCTTCTCCTTTCCTTTCTCCTATGCTCTTCCCTGTTTCTTTCTTTTATTTAACATCCTCCACCATTGGATGAGACAATTTAGCTAGTTAGTACTAAAATGCTCTAGTTGCTTGCTTTATAAATCCAACAGAAGCCTCTGTAATTGCTTGAAGTAAGTGTTTGATAGAAGTCAGGCAATTTGCCTTAACATTGTGGTGGAGGATCTTTATACTTCAGCCCTTATAATTTTTTAAAGGGTTCTGTTCCAGGGCTGCAAACTATAACTGTGAGCACTTACTCTAGAATTTCTTCAGAATTAGGGCAAATTTGTGGAAGAATGATTTTGGGTTTTTCATGATGAGGTCATTTTAGGGTCTCTGTCCAAGAGAACAGATCTGGTTTGGAATTAATTAGAAGAAATCAGAGACAAAACTAAAGCCCATACAGACGTGACTAAATACACCCAAAATAGAAAATTAGCATTATATAGTTAACTAAAGTAACCTCTTGCTAAACTACTAACCCAAGAGAATTAGGTTCTGGTAAGGTCTACGTAATATCTCAATCAGTGACAAAGTGAAACTAGTGAGATCTTAGATGGTTTCTTTGTGGGATTTTTGTTAAGAGTCATGCATAGAGATTTTTTTTGTTTTGGCCATGGAGTCATGTATAGAGATTGGGAAGCTCTTATGAGCTGATGTATATTTTTCCTGTTTTCAGCTCTTCCGTTTTCTGTCTGTTCAAGGAGGATACCTATTTCCTCTCTTTCTAACAATATCTTCTTTTATCCACACAACAAAAGAAGGTGGATATTTTAGGTACAATTGGAGTCACAAATTGAAATGAACATAATTAAATAACAAACCTAATGGCAGAGCCACTATCATCTATTGATTAATACATCTTAATGATAAGTTCTGGAACATTTAACCTCAGATAACAAATGGATTGAAGAAGACAAATAAGTTTATGGAAGAACAAACCCTCATTATTTCAGAGGCTGAATGCATGCTACCCAACTAATCAAAAGATTATGTCATACATGAACTTATGGCTTGGATCAATGACAAATATCCTTGCTGGCCAATTCCTTGGCTGTTAACAAGTGATAGTGCCTGAAAAGACACTGCAAAACTGGTCTGTGCTCAAATTATCTGATCTTTGGCTTGGCTTGCAATGTGGACTTCACACGAAATGTTGTGAGGGAGGCAAAGAGAGTTCCGGTTGTGCCAGTTGGCCTTCTGCCCTTCTCTGAGTGACTGTCTGAATTTTATTTTTTTTGTTTTATTATTTTTTCTCTGGGGAAGATTTAGATTGGGATTGATGAACAAATGGTGATGCTATATAGGAGAGAAAGAAGGGGAAAGAGGCAGATAGATTGAAAGGCTAGTTAGCCTACACTTTATTTTCCCAAAAAGAAAAAATGGATGTAACCTTCACTCGTATTTATGTTAGTACTGATGTGCATTGTACATAAGCTATTATACCTTATTCTAGGATTCCTTATTCCTCTTTGCTAAACTTCTATTTCTTTCCCATCAGAATATGCTTTGGCATGGTATTTCTATCTTACCTCCAATTTTTATGCAGTATATACATCATTGGAATTTAGTCTGATGCATAATAATTTCTTAAATTTTGAGCAATAAAGGAAACATAACATGGTAAAAATAAGCGGATATCATTTTGAATATATTTGTGCTTCTATATGAAATTGAATTCTTACAGCTGCCCTTTTTTTACATGCCTTTCAGTTTCTACATAAAAAACTTATAGCAATTATTTAATATTCCAGGTTATGAGTTTTTTTGCAACAACGGAACATGAGAAGGAAAGACTGAAGTATTTTACTTCACCTGAAGGAAGGGATGACTTGTATCAATACAACCAGAAGGAAAGGAGAACTGTTCTCGAGGTAAAGTCAATGAATTGTATGTCATACATGATCTTGCTTTGAGTCACTTCAATGTTATTTGTATGCATTAAATTCTTTTATTTTATCTAAGTCTCGTATGAACTTGTCCTCTTGGATGTGTTAACCAGTTTTATATTTGTTTGGTATAGCGGAAAATGAGAATGTTAACAAGATCTCTTTTGAAAACAAAAATGAGTTATTATGGTACGTTTATGGAAAAGAATTAAAAGAAAATTAATTAAAATTAGGTGGTTCTAAAACTCCTTGACTCAAATATACTGAAAAAATAAAATAAAATCAGCTGGCTCTAGCACAACAAACAACCCCTCCAAAAGAAGCCGGTTGTGTCCTGCAAGATGTTTGCTTTTGGGAACTTATCATACTGCAACAACTTGTGGAATTAGGAAATACATGGTGCTATGGCTTACCTTAGTCATTGTGATTACAAGTTTTCTAACTACGCTTTCATTTATAAATGTTTTCAATTTTCCTCAAGTGTTTGCTTAATGTTTCTTGCTTGTTGCATGGAATCATACTTACTCTTCTAAATAGAATATTTAAATATGTATATCTGTTCTTTCTTAAAAGTAGGTGTTAGAGGATTTTCCTTCTGTACAAATGCCATTTCAGTGGCTAGTGCAATTGGTTCCTCCACTGAAAACAAGAGCATTCTCCATATCTTCTTCTCAATCAGCTCACACCAATCAAGTGCACTTGACTGTGAATGTGGTCTCTTGGACAACACCTTACAAGAGGAAGCGGAAGGGACTATGCTCCTCATGGCTTGCTGCACTAGATCCACAAGACTGTATGTTCTCAAAATCAGCCACATTATACAGTTTGTTTTAGTGAATAAACCTTCTCTTTACTTGTTGATGTGCTTAAGGAGTTCTCTTTTCTAGCAGCCATCTACATTCTAGCCTGGTTCCATAAAGGTTCCCTTCCTCCACCACCACCATTACTTCCCCTCATACTTGTTGGACCCGGGACTGGTTGTGCACCTTTTCGTGGATTTGTCGAGGAAAGAGCATTGCAAAGCAAGACTAGTGCAACTGCTCCAATAATTTTCTTCTTTGGTTGCCGAAATGAAGATGATGACTTTCTGTATCGAGACTTCTGGTTGTCAAATGCAGAAAACAACGGCGTACTCTCAGAAGCAAAGGGTGGAGGTTTCTATGTTGCTTTCTCTAGAGACCAGCCCCAGAAGGTTTATGTTCAGCATAAGATGCAGGAAAACAGCCAAAGGATTTGGAATCTACTAGCAGAGGGGGCTGCTATTTATATAGCAGGTTCTTCAACAAAAATGCCTGCAGATGTATCATCAACTTTTGAGGAAATTGTATCTAAAGAAAACGGGATTTCAAGGGACGCTGCTATAAGGTGGCTTAGAGCGTTGGAAAAGTCTGGTAAATATCATATTGAGGCATGGTCTTAGATTAGAAGTCCTTGACTTCTTTGTTTCTGACTACCTTCAGAGGAGTCGAGATGAATCCAGATTTTGGTTGAATGAATTGGTTTTTTTTTTTTTTTTTTTNTGTTGTGGGGGGGGGGGGGAGGAATTATAGGCAATGGAGTCCCTGATTGTTCCAAATTTACCATTAAATTAGGTTTACTTCAATTTTTTATTTTCATTGGTTGGTGACGGTTGAACTCATGTGGCTGCTATTGAATGGAGGAGAACTTGAATTAAATTTGCTTCTGCAGAATAATGAAACAAAACTAGGAAATAGGTCTTTTATTGCATGAGATGTGAATCTCTCCTTCCTAAAAGGTGACCCGTCTTAGGCCTTCAATATTGCAATTTAAAAATTTTCAAGAAATTGTCTAAATGAAAAAGAAAATAATTATGCTTGATAGAAATTATTTGAAAATCTTATTAGAATAGGTAAGATTTACAAATCATTAAATATTACTCGTAAAATTATATGTAAATAATTTTAATTTTGAACATATATGATGCCAAATATATTTAATAGAACGGGGATTCTATGATACTATATTATATGTTATACTATACTGATATGATAAGTATACATAATTTTTATATTTTATTGAATATAAATATAATTTATTTTATTTTTTTAAATAAATTTAAAAATAGTTAATTTGTATACGTGTTATTCCCATATTGACTAATTTTATGTAGTATGACATATTACATAAATATGAAAAATATCTAAAAAACCTCTTTAATAGAATTATTTATTTATAAATGAATTTAACTGCACATATTTTAATATTCTAAATGGTTAGGCTTTAGGTTTGAATCTATATCTTCATATCTCCAATTAAAAAATTTTGTTCTTAAAAAACAAGTTAATGATGATTTTGTATAGATGAATTACACTTCCCTAACCTATGTTTTAAGGCAATGTGATTTTCTATAGGTTTATTTTATCATTTGTTTATAAATTGTGAGCACTTTAAGCTTATTAAGTAAGGTGCCGGCCAAATTGCTCACTAGAAACCACTTTTTGTCAGTAGTTGCACCGGTACGCCATCTGGTGGGACGTACCCATTTCAGGTACGCCTTCGAAACACGAAATGCGTTTCCAACGCCGGTATGCTGACCTTTAAACATTGATTTAGACTTATGATCAGAGGCTTGATCTAAATTGACGATGATGATGAAGACGACAAGAATGTTGACGAAGAAGGAGGCGGAGGCGGAGGCGGGCTTCCATTCGAAGTTGAAAGCAAGCCTGATGGAAGGAGGCTAAAAACGAAGTAGGCTTAGAGAAAATGAGTTTTTTTTTTTTTTCTAAGAATAGTTTTAGTATTTTTGGTTAAGTTAGATTAAAATAATAATTTCTTATTGTGAAGTCACACATTTCGATCTACTTTTAAGATGAAGAAAAAAAATAAAATTACATATTTTATAAATATAAAGAGGGTAAACGGTTTATTTTTGAAAAAAAAAAACAAAAAATTTAAATTATTAAATTAAAGGACCAAAATTATAATTAAGTGTTTATATTTACACTCATTTTTAATCGGTACTGAACACCGTCTTCCGAAGTCTCAGCAAGTCTGCCGTAAACTTACCCTAATACTTTGACGACAGCACAGGCACAGCTTAGAATAGTATAGGACGAGGTTTCAGTTTAACCAAACCAAGTTACAAAGTCCAAACCGACTAGGAAAAGAGTAAGGGCAGCCGACACAGAAATCCTGCTAATCTTAATTTAGATTGCAGAAGGAACAACAAAGAAATCTTCCTGCGAGAGAATAAAGAAGCATTTGATCTATCACAGACAATCTTCTTATACGTACATGTTCAATACGAGGTATGCCATTCTCAAATTTCCTCCATATATTCTCAAAAAATCTAGCTTGCTCCTTTATTTTCCGTTTTCTGAGCATGTGAGGCTATTTACTCACTCTCAATCACCAAATGCGGGGGAATTTTCTGGATTTGATAATATTTATGATGCTGTAGCTTCATTCAATATCATGCTGGATATGCATCCCCCACCATCCATTGTGGAATTTGGCAAAGTTTTAGGAGCAATTGTGAAGATGAATAGTTATCCCACTGCTATTTCTCTTTGTACGAAAATGGAGTTGAGTGGAATCAAGCCATCGTTAATTAGTTTGAGCATGTTAATCAATTGTCACTGCCATTTGGGTCAGATGGCTTTTGCTTTCTCAGTGTTAGGGAAGATTTTCAAGAGTGGTTATGAACCCTCTATTATAACTTTGACCACTCTAATCAAGGGGCTGTGTATTAATGGTCTGGTTGATATAGCATTGGAACTTCATGACTGCTTAGTAGCACAAGGTTTTCAGTTTGATGAAGTTACCTATTGTACCTTAAGCAATGAGCTGTGTAAAATAGGAAGAACAAGTGTTGCAATTGAATTGCTGCGAAAGTTGGAGGGACAAGTGGTTAAGCCTAATGTTGGAATGTACAACACTGTCATTAATGGCCTATGCGAAGATGGATATGTAACAGAGGCTAGAAAGGTATTCAATAGGGTGGTTGAAAGAGATTTGGTCCCTGATGTTATCAGCTATACCTCCTTGATCAATGGATATTTTAAGATTAAAAGGGTAGATGAAGCCATGGTTCTCTTTAGAGAAATGCATCACAGAAATTTAGTTCCTGATACTATAGCTTACACTTCTCTTATTGATGGGTTGTGCAAAGCTGGGAGAATCTCATATGTGTGGGAACTTGTTGATGAGATGCAGGATAGGAATCAACCCCCTAATATTGTCACTTACTCTGTCTTGTTAGATTTTCTATGCAAAAATCAGCATCTTGACAAAGCAATTACATTATTTCAGAAAATTATAGACCTAGGAATTCAGCCCGACGTATGTGCTTACACTATACTTATTGATTGTTTGTGCAAATGTGGAAGGCTGAAGACTGCATGGCAGATTTTTCAGCATCTTTTCAATGAAGGCTTTCCTCTTGATGTCCAGATATATACTGCTATGATTAATGGGCTTTGTAAGGAGGGCTTCGTTGATGAAGCAATGGCCTTGTGTTTAAAAATGGAAGACAATGAATGCCTCCCTGATGCTGTAACTTTTAAAATAATTATTCGAGCTCTGCTAGACAAGAATGAGAATGTTAAGGCAGAGAAGCTTCTTAATGAAATGCTAGCTAGAGGTCTGGTAAAATGATGAAAAAAGGTGAGATATTTTAGTTCCAATCTAAGTTACACTTCTATTAACATTGAATTTGTATGATTTGCTAGAAAATGTTTATTTGTTTCTGGTCAGAGGAGGTGGATAATGCAATGGCCTCACTGTTGCTAAGGTGCCACCAGCGAAGATTTCTATTCTGGAAATCAGGGAAGTGCTGGCTCTTTGCCTAGGAGCTTTTGCAAACCACCCATGCATCTTTTGATAAAATTGGTCAGCAATTACCTTGTAGCGTGAACTATTGATGAGTCTGATTGTTTGGTTCAAGAGCACAACCAATCATTTGCTTAAAATGCGTAGTTATGAACGAAGTTCCATCTTGTGTATAAATGGTTCTATTTTACAGATAAAATTTAAAAGATCTATGTGTTGTTGGGACTCACTGTCTTTGTATTTTCAGTAGGTTATTTAACTGCTGCCAGTGCATCCATTGTATCTTTTTTTCCCCAATTTATTTAAATCTTATCGTGCAGGTAAAGAATCTTCCTTTGACCAGATCAAACTGTGGAAAAGATGTTCGTCACTTTCAATTTGAGATTGTTTCACAGGTAACAATCTTGAATTATTTTCTTTTGGATGATAAAATTCTATTAGACGGAATGAGGATGTACAAAGGAGGAGGATAAGAAATCTTTCCTAGGGAAAACAGCAAAAAAGAACATAGCAAAAACAAACTAGGACATTAATACCATAAAGCTCCTATCCCTTTGCATGTGTACAAACTCTAATGTGGACTGTGATATTTATGTATTTAGTTATTTAATTACAACCCTTGTTATATATTTTGGACAAATTAATTTCCTTCAAGTTCATTTTTTACTTCGTGCTAAAATAGGTCCGAGGTTATCCAGTTTTTTCATTTCAAGTAAAATATGTATTGTATTTTTCTCAGGCTATTGAATATGACATTGGTGATGACGTGATGTCCTTGAAAGTCTCCTTGGTCAAGATTCAGCTGCACCTGCAGTTGATGCTTTCGTGTGACATCATAATTTGGACCATGATTCATTCATCACTGTCAGTGATATCTTTTATATTTAACTATATAGTAGTTCTTCTACCTTTACCCAGCACCAAGTTCACCCTGTGCTGCTTCATGTCCACAGATATTTCTATCCATAAATGCATCCTTCAAAGATATTATTAGACAGATGTGATCAGCTGGAATGAACTTTTGTGGATGTGATTTAGAAGTAAAGAAACATGTCATATGGTGTTTCTGTCACTGACTTAGTGATTCAGTGTTTCAGAAACCATGTTTTCTCGTGTGCAGTTGAGCTGGTATTATTCACTAATCCTTTGTTTCATCTTGTTGTTTATGGGAAATTGGGAAGATTAGAATTGTAAAGTAGCTGATTCATGGCTTTAATCCCATTGGCATTTTCTATTACATTCATTATTATTTTTTTCTTTGATGTATTCACATAAGTATTTAGTTTGTCATATATCTGATGACAATTTATGCATATATGCATTATATTCTAATCTTTTGTACTTAGAGATGCTTCTAGTTTTGGGTTGCTCCAAGAGAAATGGATGATTGTGGTGCACATGCCTCAAGTCTCTGTAAAATAAAAAAAAATTGTGGAGTTGACAATGGATGTTGCTTCAGGTTCCCCTCAATGGTACTTCTTTGAGGCAAGATCTAGTATGTTCAACTTACCCACTATGTTGATTATTTAAAAGAGCATTGCTTCTACCTTGCTATTCACTCCAATCAATGTTTTCCTCTATTTGGTTAAGTCCCGCTACTTTGTACATAGCGGGGCTCCAAGTAACACGCTACAATAAAGTAGTAGATTCAATTTGAAATAACAAGAATATTTGAAAAAGAGAGAGTCCCGCTATTTTGAAAACATCGGAACTCCTTGAATCACGCTATATCAAAGTAGCAAGACTGTTTCAAATTACGCGACGCAATTAAGGTCAACGGCCATACAATTAACGCACGCACGCGCATGCACACCTCCCTTCTTCTCCCTTCACGTCCCTTTCTCCTCCATTACCGCTATCTCATTTTCTTTTTCTTCTTCCTCTCATTCTCTCAAGATTTGTCTTCCATTTTGAATACATAAAGGTCCACCATTGATTTGGCTCTATCTTTGTTATTGATCTCTTTCATGTGCTTGTTGTGGCCCACTTTGGATTGATTATAGCGCAGCGTGAAGTTATATTGCATAGTCCTGAGGATCCCACAATCTTGACTCAACAAGCGTATTATATTTCTATTGATACATGAAACAATGGGGTAAGTGATATTCTCTCAAGATTTGTCTTCCATTTTGTTTACATAAAGGCCCACCATATATTGATCTGTCTCTATCTTTGTTATTGATCTCCTTCACGTGCTTGTTGTAGCCCACTTTGGATTGATTATGGTGCAACGTAGAGTTATATTACCTGGTCTTGAGGAACTTACCCCATTGTTCTACATATCACTAGAAATATGATACACTTGTTGAGTCAAGACTATAAGATCCTCATGACCAAGTAATATAACTCTACGCGGTGCCATAATTAATCCAAAGTGAGCCACAACAAGTGAAGGTTGCAGGAAATACTCCTAGAGAGGGGGATGAATAGGAGTTTTCAAAATTTAAAACTATATCAATTCTAAAACGCATATCAATTCAATATTCAGTTCTTTTCAAGAACTAATTCTCTGATAAAATAGAATTCAACAGAAAATCAAAACTGGCTAAATCAAAAGAGTGCAGAATAAAAGCAATTCATAATATCGTACTCAACCAACAGAAGCACATATAAATCTTAGAAATGCAAATAACTCAGAATTAAGGAGATGAAATGAGAAGAGAGATTAGCAAGAGATTTTTATAGTGGTTCGGCTAACATTGCCTACATCTATTTCTCCCAATTGCTTGGGGTTCTACTAAAATCCGAGTTTAGTTGTTCAAGTTTTACATCCATGGTTTTTCTTCAAGCTAACCAAGAACTTAGAATCAAGTTTAGTTGACCAAGCTTCTTCAAGCTTACATCCATGGTTTTTCTTCAAGCTCACCAAGAACTCATCCCTTCCAAGAAAGGTGAAGGAAGACTCTCACTCAGATTTCTCCCTAAAAACCTGAATACAAATCTCTTTATAAAGTCCCATTAAAATAACTCTCTCAATAGAGAATAATATTAAAGCTCTCGTACATGATGAAGAAGAAGAAGAGAGAAAACATGAAGAACAAGCACAATGAGAATTACCATTCTTTTTTTTTTTTTTTTCTTTTTTTCTATCTCTCTCTCTTTCTTTCTTGCTTTTTTTTTTCTTTAGTTCTGAAGTCTTGAGCCCCACTCTTAAGATGCAAAATGCCTTCACGTGAAGATAACTGGTTACCGCCTATGCCAATGACAGCTGTCACACCAAGCACCAAGCAAAAACCCACTCACATATCCCTTTGTCTTTTAGTGAAAAATAACTCTTACTTTTTCCCTTAAAATGTGGATCTTGCAACAGCACTCTTAAAGAGGAAATTTCCTCTTCTTGCTGAGGTAATTTCCTTATGTGACTAGAGAAATCTCAGATCTTCTAGAGTTTTCAAAAATCATTATCCACATCAGCAAATACTGGGTAGTCAACTTCTAGAAGAACAATTCATCTTTTGCTAAAACTAGTTCTTTGTTGAAGATAGAACTAGTTTCCAAGACTTCTACTTAACATGTTCTAAAAAACACTTAAGCACATAACACAAGGTTAGTAACAATAGAATCATTTGTTATCATCAAAATTAGATTAGAAAATTGTGGGGCCAACAACAAGCACATGAAGGAGATCAATGACAAAGATAGAAATATATCAGTAGGCCTCTATGTAAACAAAATAGAGGGATGGGTGCATGCGTTAATTTCATGGTCGTTGGCCTTAATTGTGTCGTGTAATTTGAAATGGTCCCGCTACTTTAGTGTGATTCAAGGAGTCCGCTGTTTTCAAAATAGCGGGACTCTCTCTTTTTCAGATATTCCCATTATTTCAAATTAAATTTGCTACTTTGTTGTAGCGTGTTACTTGGAGTCTTGCTATTTACAAAGTAGTGGGACCTCCTAAAAAATGCACGATGGTTTTTTACCTTTTTAGGTTGTCAATTGCGAAATGATGGTAGGTCCCGCTATTTCAATATAGCAAATAGGGGGACTCAACCAAATATGCTACTTTCAAAGTAGCATGGCACAATTTGTTTGTAAATTAATTTAATCAAAACTTTTCCAAATCGGTAACAAGTTTCCAAACTACCCCATTTCCATAATTTCTTCATAAAACAATATTTTTTATGTCATTTTGCCCAATTTATAGGTAGATGGTGAGGCTTTTTTTTTTTTTTNTTTTTTTTGGGTATAGTTGTTGAGAATTTCTTTTGTGAATTGCAGGTTGGTGTAGCCAAATTTGGCAATGATCACCAATGAGTAGGGCAGTGGTGTGGGGTGGAATTGCTGCCAAATGCAGTGGTGCAGCTGCTATTAGGGGCAGTACAGCTGCCAATGTATGTATGTATGTATTAATCAAACAACACAAATAGAATTTTAAGTAGATTCATATTTTATCAAAAGATTGAACATTTATATCATATTCTTTCACCAAAAAAAGGGACATAAACCCCACATGTATGAAATATTAATATCCTTTCTAAAATAAATACAATTACAAGAGATACTACCAAGTCATTCTAATCTATCCCTTCACAACAAAAACTAGTCAAGGGAGATGACCTATTCATTCTAATCTATTCATTTCTTAGCATATTTACTGCATACAAGCAAAAAGATTAAAGTCTGCTAATCTTGTTGATTGGCCTTAATAGCCTCTTCATGGTAATTTTTATATATATCATCAATAAAAATCATGGCCTCCATTTTTGGTTCATTAAGTTATCTTTTTTTTTTTTCTAAAANAAAAAAAAAAGGAAAAAATGGCAAGCTGTGTTCCAGTCGTGTCCATGCCGTGTCAGCCGTGTGTTCTAGCCAAAAAAAATTATTATTCTTATTTGAATACGTCTGCACGCGTATTAGACATATGTCGTGACTGTGTCTGTGTCCACAGTGTGTTGAACACAGAGACATGAAAGGAAAGTGCTGTGTCCATGNGAGACATGATAGGAAAGTGCTGTGTCCATGCCTTCTAGAATGGTACTAGCCATGACAGTGACTTGTACAAAAATTATTCATTAGTAAGTAGTGGCCTGTGCTTTCAATTTCAAGTATATAATTGGCAATTCATATTTTACTTCAATATGTAATAAGTTATCATCTCTCACAGAAGGGTGTTTGAGAAGCTGACTTAAAATAAATATTCTTTTATGGTGGTTGTTAAGTTACATATCTCATTTGGAGGTATGCAGTGCTATTTACTTTTTTGACTGGAGTGTTGTGATGAGACCTCTCTTGAGTATCATTACATTTTTTCTTGTTTTTTTGGTTATATAGCACATAGGTGTAAATCTTTAATATCTTATAAATTATTCAAATTTCTTAATATTAAATCACACCCAATAACTTTTTAAGTATCAATAGATTAATCCTTAAAACTTACACTTTGTACAAAACAAACTCTTATTTTAGCTCAATGTAAAATTTATGTGAGATAGTGCAACCAACTTTGTAAGTCAAAAAAGTTAATTTTTTGTTCAAATGTAAAACCTAAGTTCTATATGAAAAATATTGAAAAAAAAATTTACACAAAATAATTAAATCTTTTAAATTTTATTATATTTAAATTGTATCAACGGAATATATAACTCATACTAAGCTACATAATTTTAGGTGAGCTTTGTATGTGCCCCACTTTTTTATTTTTTTATATTAACTCGTATTTTATTATACATCTTATATTCTTGGCTTTTTGACACAAGTATTACATTGTACAAAAGTATTTACCAAAATATTATAAGTTTTAAACTATTTACACAAATATTACACTTTTTTAAAATTCAAAAATTAAAAAAAAAAAGATTTTTGGACACATGGGACCCACCGGACACGCCGTGAGGCCCACGGCGTGTCCCAAGCCAAAATCCATCCGTTCCAATCCTTTTCATCTCTGGTTGGCTACTGTATCATATTTTGTCATTGTACTAGTTGTACTGGTCAATTATTTCATCAACATGTAAAACATGGTTCAACGATGATCAAAGCGTTTTTTGGAGGTCTTGATGTAAAATGGCTTGTGGGCTGAATCTGAGGCTATTGAGATTTATGTAATTTCATATGAAAAGATTTTGGCCTATTGGGATACGCCGTGGGTTTCACGGCATGTCCGGTTGATCCCATGTGTCCGAAAATCTTTTTTTTTAATTTTTGAATTTTTAAAAAGTGTAATATTTGTGTAAATAGTTTGAAACTTGTAATATTTGGGTAAATACTTTTGTACAATATAATATTTGTGTCAAAAGGCCTATATTCTTATGTCATCGGGTTCGGTTGCAGTTCAGATTCAAACTGAATCGGGTCCCATTACCCGATTCGCCTTATCTTCAATTTCAGCTCGCACTCAGTAAGAAGCAAGAGAGTTCTCCAAAGTCTCTCGAGACTTGTAAGATGTTATCCATGGCGGTTCAGCCAAACCTCAATGCCTCTCTCAAGCCTTTAACGTTTCCTTCCCATAACCCATCGCTTAAACCTTTCAAAGCTTCGGTCTTTACCAAGCCAAAGCCCTTCTCTTCACGTCTATTTCTTGCTCGACCCAGAAATTTTAGGCTCACAGCTTCGGCAGCTACAGCTGAAGAATCTGTTGCTGAAGAGACTGCTTTGGCGGATGTTTCTGCAGAAACCCCTCCCGCGACAGAGGTTTGTGCTCTTCGAATGTGATGCTTTTTTGCATAAATGTTGAATTTTTATGTTTCTGTTTGAAATTTTATGCCTCAGCTGAATTTAGAAAATGTTCTGGAAAATTTGGAGAATTTCCGTCAATTAGACACACCCTTTTAGCTGTTGTTTCAATACAAGGAAGAATAGATATAAGGCAGACACATTTAAGGCAAGAATGTTTGAAACATTAGCACATTATGGAACTGGAAAAATTCTGCTAATTTCAGCCTAACATAATTGTTTGGTTTAAGTAAGCTGATATTTACATAATAATAATATAACATTGAAAATCTTAAAATGCTTTCCTTTCTCTAAATTCCTACGAAACTAAATAAAGGGCTGCTAATCTAAAGTAGATATCTTATTCTCTGTTTCTTTGACTATAAGTTTTGGTATTTGTTGTTTTAGAAGCTTGGAGTGGTTGTAAAGCCAGCAGAAAGGCCAAGGATTGTATTGAAATTTGTTTGGATGGAGAAGAACATTGGTATTGCACTCGACCAAATGGTACCAGGGCACGGCACCATTCCTCTAAGCCCCTACTACTTTTGGCCAAGGAAAGATGCTTGGGAAGAGCTCAAGGAGTTGCTTGAGAGCAAGCCTTGGATATCTCAAAAGCAAATGATTATTCTTCTAAATCAAGCTACTGATATAATCAATTTGTGGCAGCAGAGTGGTGGGAACTTGTCGTAAGCTTGAATGTAGGATATTTGAAAAGTTTTCTTATGTTTTGTGTCAATAGCATGCTCCCTTAAGAATCTTATGGTTGTTCTGTTGTATTGCATTGCAGTTGAGCTCTTCTTCTTTCTTTGTATATCGGACAAGTGCGCAATTCTTTTAGAAGAATCATTACTATGTATTATAACTGAATTGAAAGAAGCTTAGTTGCAACCCAGTAACTGTGTCAATGCTCATTAGTCATTACATTTTCTAAGATGCTTTGAGACAGACTTGGTCTCAAAGAATTTTTGTGTTGTGACTCTAATTGAGATTGCAATCAGTTTTGGTATCCAAATTCAACATAGATAAGGCTGAAGTACTTGAGCATATGCTTATCACCATTGACGTTTGGGTCTAAACTGATGACATGTCCTGCTCTAAAACTAAATGTGGATAATCAGATACAAATGTATGATGTAGTTTATTTTCTTTTTCTAGAAAAAAAGGAAAAGAAACATGTATCATATGGAGAGCACAAATAGCACATATTTTGAAATGTACGGAAAAAACTTAAGTCTTTGGTAAGACGAGAATGAAAGATGGACCTTCTTGAACCTCGTCAGAGGGCAGTCAGGATATGTTCATTAGTTTCTGTCTCGCAAGTTATGAAGGAAACTTGCATCCTGGGTTTGTCTTCTTTCAAACATATTTTGATTGGAAAGTTTAGATTCTCAGGTCACTTTGGACAAGGCTCTGGTCATCTATGTAATGCCTAAATGTTTTATTGAGATGAGGGACCTGTTTTTGAACCTTTCTGATGGCTAGAGAAACTTGAGGCCAAACTCACTTTCTGGATACTTGATGAAACATCAGAAGAAATTCTTCGTTGACATTTTTTCAATATGTTTGTTCACTTTCTATTGTTTGAAAAAAAAGCGAATGATGAAATGGATCATGGGATCAAAATTTACCATACGTAGTTATAACATCCCAAACATATTGTAGATTCTGTAAACACAAACTTTTAGAAAGTTTCATTGATTGAATATTCTCAATTTTCCAACTAAAATGGATGTGCTGAGTCTCACTGCTGTTGGAAACACTGAAAAGTGAAAACGTACAATGAATTTTCTTGTTTAAAGTTTACAAATGAGAACTGGGTTGGCCCTCTACTAATGTAACCTTTATGGTTAGCTAACAAAGGGAAAGGTTATAGTGTCTGACATTCATAATGGGCACAAAGTCCGGAGACTTGAGCGAAGCTAAATTGTTACGGAGGGTATTCTGCCTAAAAGATAAATCATATATGGCAAAAGTAGTGACTGTCTATATATCTTCCTATTATTGCCATTAGGATTCTGGATCGGTTCTTACATTTTCTCTCATCCTTAAACTTATATCAATTATATTACATCAAATAATATCTGCATTCTAAAGGAAAAGACAATTGGTTATTATGCATAATGGTTTTGAGGATAACTCAAATTCTAATTCGCTGATACTGTAGTTAATCAAGACCAGCTCTTGAGCAGTTTCAACTTTCATGAATTGAGATAATTGCAGCCAAAACAAAAATTGAGGTAGTCAAGAAAGGAAGGAAGTAAGAGAGAAAAATAAAATAAAATCATATAGTCTGAATAATCTACAATTTTTTTTTGCTCATCTGGTCCTGACTGACTTTATTTTCCAGTTCATGTCTTCATGCTGCTGATATTTCTGCTTCAAAAAGCTTGTCCCATGTGTACCTTCCATTGCTGTTCTTCCTTCTGTGGGATACACAATGGGATCAGCTTGAGACCTATGCAGATTCTGTCTCGGAGATAGATGAGGAAGCTGAGATCTATTGTCATTAGAGTGTTCATTCTCCGCAGCTGCATCAGACTGTCTGTTGTTTTTGTATATATTTGTTAGGAAGTTCTCGGGAGAGCCTAACTCATCATGCTTGTCACTCTCTCTTTGTATCTTCCTGCATGTATTTATTGGAAGCTAACTCTGTATCCACCGATGTTCTTGTATTATCTCTTGGATTTTGACTTAAATGAGATTCTGGTTTTGCACATTGTGTTATGGCTTCCCTCTCTTCAGATTCTTTAATATTAAAACTATGGTTGTTCTTAGGCATAACTTCATCATCTGATTCTGAACTAGAGTTCTTCTCTAGATGCACTTTGTCAATAGTAGCTCTATGGTTGGAGTTTTTATTGACTTCTATACCATAACCTGTTGATTTGAAAGCCTCTTGTGCAGCAGCAGTTATATCCTTGTATCTCTTCCTTTCCTTGTTTCAAATCAGATAACTCCTCACCATGGACTTCAGTTTCAGGAAAACCTTGGGTGTTCTCTCTAGGCTTAAAATGATTTGCACTACTTGATTTTCTGCTTTCCAGCTCTTCCTGCTTTTGTTCAACGTTCAATTTGTTCTGCAATAATAGCAGAGAAATTCAATTCAAGATGAAGTGTAATTTAGTACAATTTGTACTTGTTGTCATGTGAGATATAGATTTTCTTACCACACTTATCAGTAGTGTCCTGCTCTAAATGCAAAGTAACTCCAATTTCATTAGCAATATTTTTGAGTACTTTGAGTCTGATTTCCGAGGCTGCTCGTCTCGCTGAAAGCTTTTGTATCATCTAGATTAACAGAAGACAGTTTTCAGAAAAATATGATCATCACCTTGTTCCATGCATCTTACGAGTTACAATATCCAATTCTCACCTTAGAATTCACTCCATTATTGATGTACAACTCAACAGCTTGAGCTGCAAATTCTTTCCCAAATTTTGATGTGAAAATCTCCCTCATCTTTTGCAGCTCCGGAAGTTCTCCACATCGTGAACATGCATAGATAAGGGTTGATGTTGCTTCCTTGAGCTCAGCAGGACATTCCCTAAATAAACATCAGATTTTTCATTCATGTTATTCAATAACACCAATCACCACTTTGAACTTTCAGTTTTGTAGCAATGATAACTCAAAACCACCATTGGAGTAAGGATATGAGAAAACTAACTTGTTCCTTTCAAGAAATTCAGCTCTTTCTCTTATAAATTTGCAGTAACTTTCTATCATGACAAACACATCCAATATGTTCTGCTCTTTTATCAAATGTTCCACCTGTTGATAAGTAAAACTTTAGTGAGTGCTTGCAAGAGAGAGAGAGAAGAAGAGAGAAGGAGGGAGAAGTGTTAGTACTTACTCGAAGGAGAGCGCGGTCATGGTAACCGAGGTTTAAGAGTTCAGCTACATCAGAACGTGCATAGGAGGCTCGAGCTTGGTGCTGGTTCTTCAAGATGGCAATCCTGGCAACAGCAAGTTTGGTGGTACTTTTAAGTTTTGAAGCGAAGTTTCTTCCTAGCAAACCCATTTTTCCCCTTTCTAGTCTGAATATAGAACTTTGTACAAGCACAAGTGCTATATATAACCTGAAAAGGGACAACAATGAAGTGATTTGTGCTCTGAATTCACAGACACCCTTTTATAGGAAAAGCATAAGTTTGAATTGCTAGATTTACTAGGCCGGCCTGTCATTTATTTATAACCTTCCCTAGTAGTAGAAAATATGACTTTTTAAGAGTTCCCTCTTGGCGTTTGAATTGGCTTAATGTTGGTTACTTCTTGGCTGCTTCCTTCTGCTTCAAAAGTCCAGAAACATTGATCATTTCTTTTTCAAACAAGTTCATAGAGCTTTCAGAAAGATAAATTACAGTGTGGCTGAGAAAAGGCCAGAGCAAGACGTCAGGCGAAATAGGGGACGACCCTATCCTTAGTTTGAAAAGTCTAAACCAAGTTGTATTTTTGCCAATAAATATACACTAGTTGCCATTTGATTGAGCAAGTCGGTAGCAAGTTAGTTAAAGATTTGGTTATAACTTATAAGCCGCTGTTATAGTGATTTCTATGCTACGTTCCTTTAGCACTATTCCACTATTCTTATTGAGGAGTTCTAATAAGATCTTGATAAGATTCATGTTTTGAAATTAGTATCATTACAAAGATATTGAAAAAACAAGTCACCCAATGTAAATCGGAATAGTTTATTTTTTATAATATGTATAAACATAACAATTAAAAAAAAGTGCTGAATTAAAAATAACTAAGAATAATAATTTTTTTCAATGCAATTAAACTCAAAATATATCAACTGTTTTAAAATTTAACTCACATTGCATGACTCAATTTTTTAAAAATATTTGCAACGATACTACTTTCGGAATATGAGTCCTACTAGAACGCTGTAAAATAAAACAATCATCCACTATTATATATGTTTTATAGGATATTTTTGAGGCACATAGTATTTAAAGATATTTAATGTGTGTTTGTAGATAAAGTCGTCAACAGTGTTTGTATTGTAAAAGAAGCCAAGAAACAGCAAAGAGAAATGAGGTGCCATATGGTATCATCTACCTANGAATATGAGTCCTACTAGAACGCTGTAAAATAAAACAATCATCCACTATTATATATGTTTTATAGGACATTTTTGAGGCACATAGTATTTAAAGATATTTAATGTGTGTTTGTAGATAAAGTCGTCAACAGTGTTTGTATTGTAAAAGAAGCCAAGAAACAGCAAAGAGAAATGAGGTGCCATATGGTATCATCTACCTAGTGATGGCGATCATTGTGGTTGGCGAGAAGACACCCAATACGACCAAATAGTTCAAAACATCAAATCTCATTAGATGACTGAGATGAAGTTGAAGAATAGGAATTCGGAGAATTTTGTGTTTTTTTTTTACCAAGAACTAAATTTTTTTATCTGGGATATAAAATCTAAATAATTTTTATATGTATTTTAATATTATTTTTGGTAGTCTTGTGAAGTTTATTTTTGAATATTGCATTAAAACTTGCATTCCTTAAAGAATGTTATGGCTTTTCAAAGCCACTATAGTGAATGCTATATAAAAAAAAAAATTAATGTGAGAGTACATTCAAAACATTATGTAATAAAAAAGCAATAAACTATAGATTAATTATTGAATATTTGGTAAAAAAATATTATAAAATTGTTATCGATATCTAAAATTATAACAAATATTATGTGGTTGAGTAAATTAAGATAATGGTTCAAGTTTTTTTTTTTTGAAAAAAAAAGCCGAATTTTTTCTAGAAATTTCATATTTTCAAAGGTGATAGTGTTTTTTTTATATGAATCTCAAAAGCTATTGTGCTTTCAAGAAAAATTGGAATGCTATTTTAACCAAAAGTGGAAGAACCTATTCAATGGGTATTGCTATTAGATAGCATGTCTTAAATAATAAAGAGTTCGAATCCTCATTTTCTCTTTTAAATCAAATGGCCAATAGTGGTTGTCAAAACTTATAGATCTCATATACAAACTCAAAGTTATCCTCAAAAGTGACTGAAAAAGGGTTGGAAGTTGGAACCCCCTTAACCCTTCCTCAAAAGTACTAGTGGAAACAAATTAAAAAGAAAAAAAGAACACTCTTCTAAACGACGTCATTTTAAGTTTTGACAAACTTATTTCGAGTTTTTTTTTAGTTTAATAAGGAAAAAAAGAACACCAACACCAACGTATAGCGCAGTTTCTGGCCGCCGTTTCACTCTGCCTCTCTTCTCCCCTTCCCTGAGTCTTCACTGTTCATGGCCACCCTAACCCATTAGGCTTTCGATTCATTAACTCCTGCAAGGGATCAACTTTACGTTTGCTACTATTACCCAATCACTTTTTCCTTCTCTTATTTGATTCATTTTTCTCGTTTTCTCTTTCCTTCTTCATTGAATCCCAAGTTGATGATTTTCCTTGTGTAGATTTCACTCTCCATTTTCCCTCTCTAACCTGCAACAATGGCGTCCTCTCGCCCCTTATTCCGTACAATTTCCACATCCCTTCGCTCATTGTCCACTTCTGCAAAACCTTCCCACCATAACAATCACCAGCAGACCCACAAATTTCTGGAACCCAGTTCCTTCATTGGCAGCTGGGACGCTCCCAAGGACCCGAAGGAGGCAGAGGCTAAGCTTGCCCAGCTGAGAAGGGACTATGCCAAGCAAGTCAAGGAGGTTCGCAAGGAGTATATTCGCGAGATGGAGCTGATGAGGCTTGAGAAGCAGAGGAAAGATGAGGCTAAAAGGGAAGCCATTAGAGCTGCCAATGAAGAGCGTAAGAAGCTCAAGGCTGAGGCTGCAAAAGTCAGAGCCCAAGAGCGCAAGATTGCTGAGGAGGAGTTCCGTCAAACCCTTGTATGTGTGCTCTCACACCTGATTGGTTTTTGTGTAGCTTTTTTTTTTTTTTTCCACTGCATTATTTAGTGATTTTCTGCTTGGATTGAGGAAATGTGGGAAGGAAAGGTAAAATGTAGGATATTCTAAACTCTTGTAAGTATTGCAATCCAGATAATGGGAAAAGGGTTATTATAGATTACTCTTCTAGTTCTTTGTTAAATGAGGATTATAAAGAAGAAAAAAGGATGAGAGAAACCAAAGCAAGTATATGATTCTCTTTGAAGTTGAAGATAATTTGGGTCTTTCACCCCTTTATATATCCAATATTACATGATGTATTATGTTGCTCTCCCTAAATGTGTTGCAAACTAAGATTAATCAAAATCTAGGTAGATTAAACCTTAAGCTTAGTATAACTATTTTGCTTTTACGAACAGAAGATCAAACCGAATTTAGAGATTTGTATAATTTGAATTTGTTGTCCGTTTGAGACATAGCCTTTTAAGTCTTTAGTGAAATCATGAATTTTATTGAATTCCTTATTTGTACTCTCCCTTAGTAGTTGAGCTTTTGTGTTCTTGTTTGAAATTTCTAGTGATTCATTTGTTAATATACAAAATTTCCCTTTTATTACTTGTTCCTAATGTAGTCCATTTGTCATCTTGAGGTTCATGAGCATGACTGCTGATTTTGGTGAAGATTGCATGACTATTAGGGAAATTCATTGTTATTGTTAACTCTTTCCTTGTAATTATCATAATTAGTTGCTTGATAAAACATCTCTGGAACCTTGTCCAAGTCCAGAAATACCCCTTTTTACCTGTCCCCATCGCTATCAGGTGTTCACATTGGAGTTTGTTTTATATAGAGATTTCTATGCTGCATTTGTTGGTTGGTAATGTTTATGGGGAGAACATTTTGGATTATTTAACCCACAAATCGTATCTAGTGAATTTGATGAGTCATATGGTATATATTTCACCAGCATTCACTTATCTTGATGCAATTTTGGTATCCCTGTCGCTCTAAAAAAACACAATTTAAAGCTAAGATGATAAGTGATGGCTGCCATTAAGTTAGAGCATTGAAAATTAATATTAGCCTAAACAAGTCCACTAATTAATCCTCAAGGATCATTGTCAGTTAGCATTAGAATTTTTATCATGTTTATATTTTCTCTTTCTCATGTTATTCCTACCGATAATAGTTATAACTTCTAGAAGGCTGTCAATATTGCATTCCTATTCACAGCTATTGCTATTGCATACAAACCTGAGTAGTATTTGCTAGGATATTTTCATGTCAAACATCCAACAATTAAGAACATTGTGCTTATCACTCATTCTGAACAAAAAATTTAATTAAATAAGTACCATACTAGAAGACCTGTACTGATCTTTGAACCAAATTAAGTATTACAGATGTTTATATGGTGTGATATTCTGGTAGGATTCCATTCACAGGAGGAAGGTATTTCTGTTGTGTAAGAGTGGTAGGATTCGTTTCCCCTGATGGAAGTGAAAGTCTAATATGAAAACTGAGATACAGTTTTTATCAATAAATGAGCTTAAACCTATAAGAAAAATAACATCAACAAGCAGATTGACCCAAAACAGAACTACCTATATACTACTGCTGCAAAACATTCCAAAATTTTATCAAACTACCATTGACTTGTCAAAATGTAAGATATACAGAATATTTTAGCAATAGTGGAAAATATTGACCCGAATAAGATACAACTAAGACTAGAACTGACCTATTTAGTTAGGAGGTTAGATGAGCGGCAGATTACTATGTGCTGCTGCTTTGAAGTTTTATGGCATAATACCATTTTATGTTTATCCTTTCTTCTCAATGAATACTATATTTAATTAGAAGGATGAACTTGGGGGACATGCACTGATAGGAGACAGGTAAGCTATGTAACAGCAAAGAAACATGGAAACTGGAGGGAATGGAGAGCAAGTGAAAAGTAAAGATAGCCCAGGAAATTTTTGTTTCCTCTGTTCATATATTTATTTATTTATTCTCCTTACTTTTTAGTTTGATTAAAATCTCACATTTAAGATTGCGTTATTTTGGGCAAGTGTCAAGAGAGGTCTAACCTAAGGGTTGACATGCTAGTAGTAACACTTATACCAAATAACTGGCTATATACTTTCTGGAACAAAACAAGGGAAAAATGAAACGATGCAAGAAATGTCATCACTTGCAACCAGAGCTTGGTCAGCTGGAATTTCAATTGCAGTTCTTCATTGTTGGGATTTGAAACCCCATGCCATGTTGAATTAAGCTAGTTTAGAATCTGGTATTGGATGTAAGATCAGGTTCTGTTAATATCACGCCTATAACTAACTACTGAATATATCTTATCTCTTAGGCAATATGAAAACAACTTATGTCTATTGGTACAACACTTGTGTGACATATTTTTGTTTTAGTTAAGCTTAAGGTGGTTTTCAACATTAATAGTATGCATGACAAAGGGTTGAGGAGGTTCAAAGATGCTGTATGTTAAATCTAGGAGATAATGCTCCTTGACTTGGTGCTGTGTCTATACCTTGGGAATGTACACCTTCAATTATATATGAAACATTTCTAAATATATTCTTGGGAAAGGCAATTATCTTTCAATTGCTGCTTTTTTCAATTTATGTTACAAATCTCAGTCTCTGTCGCTGCCTTGGCACTCTATAATTACAATCCTGATACAATCATTTGTTTGGTTTGTTATTGTATTGATATGTGTTCTCATCCATCGTTAACTTGGTTATATAATGGGAAATAAATTTGTTGTTTCTTTTTCATTAGTTTTACTGGTTGCTCCCTATGGTTGTTTCATGTTTTAAAGTTACGTTTTAACACCAATTAGAGTCCAAATTTTGCCTGTTCTCATCTTCAATTTCTTGATTTTGTGAAAAACAGTTAAAAGAAAGAGAGCAGAAGCTTGAATATTGGAGGATGAGAGTCAAAGTTCATGAAGAAAAGAAGAAAGAGAAGAAAGAGCTATTGCGCAGGCAAAGTTCAATATGGATTGATGAACCTGACCTGGAGAAGAAGATACTGGACGCTATAGTTGATACCACATCGCTTTGAGTCCCTTGCAGTTCCACATTATATTGGTTCGAATCTTGGTTTTGTGGTTGTAGAATCTGGTCATCCTTTCAAAGCCACTTTAAAAGATCATTTGTCCACCTGAGTATCATTTTAATGCGTATTGGCTGCTTTATAAGATTTAGAACGTATGGAAATAAGGCTTGTCTTGGCAATATAGTAGCCAGAACTAAAATACTGAACTGCAAGCCTATGTGAGTACCATGCAGCTGTCTTTAAAGTAGCTTGCTGAAAAGGTTTCAGGGAAGTAGTGACTGAATTGGATTCGTAGAGGGCCTTTGTTTTAGAATCATTGTGAGCTTGTTCAACCTTTTGCCTGTATCATTGCAGACATCCTTGACTTATCTTAGAGATCCTAATGCATTTATTTTCTAGCATGCTGTTAGTTGTTTGCTCAATGTCGATAAAGAAAAGATATTTGATTGCTCAACCTTCTATGTGCTGCTCCATGTGGCAATGTGATTCAGTGTTTACCATTCTCTCTGAATTGTTAACAATGCAAGACTGAAGAAGAAATTTGGATAGAGTTGGAGAGTTGTATTGATATTGGCAGTAGCATATTCGAAAGGAATTGTGGCCTTTTAGCTGGGATATTTATATATCCAAACATGTAATATAATAATTGAAGTGTATGAATGATTTTATTTTATAGAAACCAAAAAATAAAAAAAGGACTTGAAGCAGTATTTAAGAAATAAAGAAAGCCGTCTCACTTATAGCAAACCCTATGATCTTCTATGCTTTGAGATTCACTATGAAATCCAACATCTTAACACCATATTCACATACTTGTGTGGGAGCTTCAAAACCTTTCCAATATGTCACTTCCAGATATCCTCACTAAAAAACTCCACATCATGAAAAGCCAGAATGGGAGCAAAAGAAAAGAAATCAATGAATTACACTGAACAAAAATAGTCCAAAGCTTTTTTCCAAAACTTACCAAGGAAATTTTGTAGAAGGCAGCAAGAAAAATCTCAAACCTTTAAACAATATCACCAATTTAGCATATTGCCATCTTGAGAAAAGGGATAGGGATCACAATCACCGAATTACTACTAAAACATACGTAGCATTTTGTTTGTCCAGTAGAAAACAAACTTTTATGATGCACCAAAGCATGGCCACGTCCCTGAACTCCCACCCTCTTTTTCTCAATGTGTCACTGGATCTACTAAAAGTATATTCTTCCTGAAGGCTAAGGGTTTTGTTAAGTTTGTTTCTAAAGTTGCCCTTGGCGTAAATGTACACACCTTTGTCCATGAATTTACATTGTCATATTCTTTCATAACCCGGATATGAAAAACAAAACCCACAAAAATGTTCACTAGATTAACGATAGATATAAAGTTGTTTTAAAAAAATGACAATGTTTACTAGGCTATGGACACTTGTAATTAGCTCGCAAAGCACGGTGCAGCTAGAACAGTGATGTCAAAGTCTATCACATGCACACTACCTCATTTTGAATGGAAGCTATCAGATTTATTTTTTCCCATCCAATATGTTTTTTTCACTAAGGTTTCTCTTAAGCCTTAAAAAAAAAATAGACTACCTTAGTGAAACATATTAAGCCTTAATATGCTTATAAAAAAAATAGACTACCTCATTTGTGTACTTTCCTTTGAATAAAGAAAAGAAATTGTTAAATAAAAAGGATTTATGTAATTTCTAAATAAAAATGATGGTCTATATAAATTCATTAAAAAAGAGATTAGTTTGATTTACTCAATAAAAATCTTATAGGAAAATGAAAGAAGAAAACTATAGAATAGTGATTGATAAGAAATTTCAATCTATTGGCGATACATAAATAATTAAATATTTATTTATGTTCACATTAATTTATTGATAGGTTATACTAACAATCTCCAAATATTTTTTGTGTTGTGTAATTGATAAAAGTAATTTGCTTTTAAATAGATGTCCATTATGTTCTAACTTCTTAAAAAACCAAAATTACAAATTTAGTATTTTATATTGCTGAGGTTTAACAATAGAAAATAACTAAATTTATTTGATATAAAAAAGAAAATATAAATTATGAAGGAGTTAAAAAATAAAAAATAAAATGCTTTTGCAAGTATAGGTCAGGACAGATTGCTCAAAAAAGTATATGGCACTTTCCAATTGTGGTACAGATTAGTGAGATGTTTTTGATTTTTTGGTACACATATTAGTGAGTAAATGCTTATTTTTTCAAGCGTGGCTTTAGCGGGCATTAATCGTAGATGGGTATTTTGGATTTGATGCTTATAAGCATTGTCTAATAATTGTGTAAACTAAGTCAACTTTGCACATAAATGTGGACTTCATTATATAAAATTTGAAAACGACTAAAATATCACTTGTTGCTTAAATACAACAACTAACAGTGACAAGTGGTAGCTGTATATTGAGTAAGTAATGCTAACAAATTTTTTGGCTATTTGTATAATTGATAATTTGGCTTATCATAAATATAACACGTAATTATATTAAAATTATATTATTGTCAATAAAGTTATGCTAATTATAAAATAATGCCTCACAAATTTTTTTATTATTTATAAATCAGTCCCAATCTATTTAGTTTTTTTTTGGGTTTAGGATTTAGAGTTTAAGATTCATTTTTTAGGGTTTAAATATAGGATTTAAGATTTATTAAGGCTATTTTATAATTATTTTAACTTCAAGGCATATTTTATAATTAATATAACTTTAGGGTACATTTTGTAATTAATAAAACCTGCTTAACTTGACTGACAACATGTCCTAATCTCATTAGTTGTGCACTGTAATATTAGTTGTTGCATTTCAAGAACAAATGACATTGAAATACTATCCATAAAATTTAACTGGGTCCTAGAATCATGTTAAAGTTTTGATTGATTTATTTTAAGAAAACATTATTCTAATGTAACTTGAATTTTTTTAAAATAAAAATTTAAAAATTGATTAGATTGAATCAAAACTAAAGTTGAGCACCAACAAACACTTCCTTCAACTAGTAGCAAATTGAACCTTGNAAAATTTAACTGGGTCCTAGAATCATGTTAAAGTTTTGATTGATTTATTTTAAGAAAACATTATTCTAATGTAACTTGAATTTTTTTAAGATAAAAATTTAAAAATCGATTAGATTGAATCAAAACTAAAGTTGAGCACCAACAAATACTTCCTTCAACTAGTAGCAAATTGAACATTGAGCTCGTGTTTTTGGCTATGATCAAATGTTCAAAGTCCAAGAAGAACATTATTTGGAGAAGAAAAATTGTAATTGCTCTAACCCTCAAACGAGATTATTCTCATGTTTAATTGGATAAATTAGAGATATTTTAGGTATTAACCAAAAAATTAAAGTTGAGCTCGTAGAAAATGTTTTATTAAGAAATTTTAATGACTTGAACCCAAGCTATTCAACGAAAAAATTTAAAATTTTCACTACTAAACTAAGCATTCGTTGGCAATATAAGTTGAATATACCTCGTAACATATTACAAAAATAATTGGACTTTTATTAATCTTATACATTAATGGAAACAAGTTCAATAATAAATAATGTGGAAAGAAGTGAAGAACATATCCTATATTGCCCTCGTAATTTTAAAAAAAAAAAAAATCTTTGACTTGAAGTTTTCAGCTGATAAATTTTAAATAGATAAAATTCTTTTGACCTGGGCCCGGTCCATCCAATGCAAAGTTGCTTCTGGATTTGTGTAAAACCCCGAAGGGCAGAATAGGGTTTTACTTTTACACCATCGCCATTGCAACCAACAGCGGCGGTGCTCTTGCCGTGGCGTTATTTGGGCGGCGCCCTTTCTCTATTGTTGTCTCTATTCTCTCCAGCCACTGTGCAGTTTAAGGCATTGGTGGGTACTTTCTCTGTTTCTTAGCTCATAGTTTTGGAATCGAAATCACTGTTCTTGAAGCAATGTCGGATTACTTTCCTCGAGAAATGTGGATGGAGATTATGCACAGGCAAACCCCCAAGTCTCTGGTGAAATGCACCTCTGTCTGCAAAGAATGGAAATCCCTCATCACCAATCCTTCTTTCATCTCCGACCACATTAGCCGCCAAACCAACAATGCCAACAAGCCTCTCCTTCTTCGGCTATGTCGTAAATTGGGATATAAATATTCTGAGTCTTTCTCACTGCGTTTGGATACCGAAAAACTTGATTTGCTCTCTACTTTGGAATACCGATTCAATGATCGGTTCGCAAATAGGTGTTCCCAGGTGGTTGGCACTTGCAATGGGCTGGTATGTCTTGCTGATTGTTTGGAACGTTATGGGTATACTCTCATTCTGTGGAACCCCTCTATTAGGAAATATGTTATACTTCCTGAACCTGGGATAACCTTCAGTAGATATGGCGGGTATGATGCATGCTTGGGTTTTGGTTTTGATTCTAAAAACAATGACTTTATAGTTGTTAGACTTGTCACCCTTGTGGATAGGCCTTCTGGTCCTCCTAGAGTTGAGGTTTACTCTTTGGCTAGAGGTAGCTGGAAACGAATCCGTGGTAAGGCTCCTCGTTTTTCGCTCACTATAATAGCCTTTGGGACAAACCAAATGTTCCTGGATGGTGTATTACATTGGGTTGTCTTGCAGAGAGAAAATGGTTGCTACTCTATGTTGACATTTGATGTGGCTGAAGAGACATTTGGAGAATTGATGTTGCCAAAGAGTTTGAGTGAATCAAAGGTTGTAAAAACCCTGGTCTCTGTTTTGGGAGGAGGGCAGTCACTTGCTGTGGTTCATAGCGGTTTTCCATTATGTTCTAAACAGTGGTTCAATATTTGGGTTATGAAAGAATATGGTGTTGTGGAGTCATGGACTAAGGTGTTCAGTTATGAGTCTGATATTGGAACTGGGCACAACTTATCAAGACCGTTATGCTTTAGGAAGTGTGGGGAGTTGTTGCTTCAAAACCCAAGTGGAGATATACTTGTGGCAGATCCAGTGAAGAAAAAAGAAAAAAGTCTGGGAATTAAGGGAGATGGCTTTGCTTTTGTTGGTTATCAGGTTGAGAGTTTAGTTTTACTTGACAAAAAAACTAACGTTCTATCTTACTGACAAGTGTTCAACAAAGGGAAGTAGAGACAAGACGAATATTTCATGACAAGCTGATGTTGAAATCAGTTTGAACCTTTCTTCTTCACTTATGGGAGCTCCTCAGAAAATTTTTGTTGTGGAAAACAGGTAGGATAGACATGAGGTGTCTTAATGTCTAGTTTATGCTCTGTGTATGGAAGATAATATTTTGTACTTAGCTACATTGTCGCTACCCAACCATTTATGATGATTTCTTATCATAGTTAATGTTTTAGTATTCTATGATGACTCCTATGGTGTGCAAAGTTTGTGCTGTTTGATAATGAATAGTCCCTACCCTTGTGTGAATTTGATTTATAGGGTCTGTTTGGGAGTTTGAAGTTAGGGGAAAGGAAAGGAGAAGAGAAGAAAAAGAGGGAAATGAAGGGAAGAAAAAGAGAGAAATTTTCATCTCTTTTGTTTGAATGATTAAAATGAGCAAAAAAAGAGAAAAATAAAGAAAAAGTCTAATTGTAAAATATTTTTACTAGTTTACCATTTATTATTAAAATAGACATATTTAATATAAAATTAAATAATATAATAGACATATTTAACAAAATTAATAGACATATTTAAAAAAAATAAATGAGTATAATAGTTATTTTAACATATTTCTTCTCCAAACCCCCAAATTTGGAGGAATACAAAAATGAATCAAAAAATGAGTGTAGGGGTTGCATTTTATCTACTGGTTTCCTCTATTTTTTTAAGATAAATCTTTTAAACAAGGGAGAGAGAAACTTTATTCCTCTCCTCTCATTTCCTTTCCCGTCCAAAGTAACTCTCAAACAGTTTGTGCTATCATGGCTTGTGCAATCTAAACCAATTGGGAAGCCAAGCAAAGGGGGGATTTTCTGTTGATGATTAATTTATGAATGGTTTATCTGTGTGTATTTTGCAATTCTTTTTCTATTCATTTCTTATATTAGTACAAACTATAAAATAACTATCTAGGATTGGCATTTGGCACATTGTGGTGTTCTTTGCATGGCTTTTTGGTATAATCGCTATTTGTTTCAAGTAAACACGTCCTTTGTTTGGTTTTGATTTAGCTGTTTTGCATATATGACTTTTTCTTCTTTCTGTGCTGAGACATCACTTGTAGGCTCTGTTTGAGAGTTTTTTTGGAGGGGAGAGGAGAGGAGAGGAGAGGAGAGGAAAGGGAGGGAAAGGAAAGGGAGGGGTTTTCCTCTCCTTTGTTTGGATGATTAAAATGAGGAAAAGGAAAGGAAAGGGAAGGAAATGTCTTATTGTAAAATATTTTTACTAGTTTACCCTTTATTATCTTTTCACTCTTTTTTTCTAATTCAATTTTTTAATTATAAATGTAATTATTATTTATTTATTAAAAAATAAAAATTGACAATAACCGAATTCATACTCTAATTAAGTACATTTTCATAAAAAAGTAAAATTTCATAAATATTAAATTATTAATATATAATATACACTTATTGCTTCTAATGAGTCATAAAAAAATTAATATACTATATATTTTCAAAAAGAAAATAAACTGTGCATCTGAAAAATTATGCAAATTCTATTGCTTTATGGGTTGCAATTAATTAAATTAGAGTGATGATAAAAGGGATTATTTATAATTTTTTTCATTAGATGGATATAATTAAAATTTTTAATTAGAAATATAAAAGAATTACAATTTAAACATAAAACTTCAACTTTTTTGCTTTCTTTTCTTATCCAACAATTCAATGGTGGCAGACAGTATGGGTAAATTAGTAAATTAATTCTCTACCCCTCCAAACCCCCCAATTTGGGGGGTTGAAATTTGTGAATGAAAAAAGGAGTGCAAGGGTCAAAGTTTAACCCTTGGTCTCCTTCCCCTTTCAAACTTAAAACTCCCAAACAAGGGAGTGGACTCTCTCATTCCTCTCCTCTCCTCTCCTTTTCCCTCCAAAAGAACTCCCAAACATACCCGTAATGAGGCATGCAGTATGAAAAGAAAATTAAAATTCTTATGTGCTGCGAGATTTGTTTGATTTGTTATCATACCATTCCCTTGCCATGGCAAACTTAAGTTTTAATATGACTAGCAGACACAAGAGACACTAGCAACAAGAAAACAACAACAGAAACACAAGTAGACACCAAATACACTAGCAAGACCGAGCAAGGAAACCACAAATTGCATGTCAAATGAGCGTAGGAACTTTGAGAAGGAAACCAGATCCCTCTTTCGCAGCTCTAGTGATCCAAGCAGAGCACTCCAATAGAGCCATGGCCTGTGCACAAGCAACCTCTATGTTCTTGGACCACACAGTTGAAGGCATTGACCTTATTTAGCCTACTGCTTACGACAAAAAATTGAAGTCCAAATTTATGAAATGGCCACCTCCAAAGCACGGGCAATTGCAACAGCTTCCGTACGAGCTATTGAGACATCAATAACTGTCACAAACAACACTCCGAGCACATCACCATTACAATTTTTTGCAACCACAATATTGTTGCACGGGGTCAGTGAAAGAAGCATCTACAATAAACTTGGATTTTCCCCTAAGGGGTGGGCTTCCATTACTCAATACTCAATGGCCTACAATGTGGCTAGTCCCTGTTAAGCGATATTGATAAAACTAGGGAAGGAAATTGGTTGTGGTAGTTCTTGCTTCATATCAATGTGCAAATATAATTATGAAAATGGTTGGAAATTATGAGTTGTCTGCATATTTTATCATTATCTATCTGGTCGATAT
The DNA here is from genome assembly GCA_003255065.1 of Cercis canadensis. Taxonomy (NCBI): domain Eukaryota; kingdom Viridiplantae; phylum Streptophyta; class Magnoliopsida; order Fabales; family Fabaceae; genus Cercis; species Cercis canadensis. The sequence goes on along the minus strand of QAOA01006583.1, from coordinate 474,744 downwards.
TTCTGCACTCTATTCATAATCTTGTTTTCTACCTATTTCTATTATCCTTGTGGTATATTTAGGACGGTTCATTGACTTGAATATTACAATTTAGCAATAAAATTATACATTTATCACATTTTTTAACTTAATTACTTAAATATTACAGTTTTAAAAAAATTAAAAATTAAAAAAAAATAAAGTCAGAAAGGTGGGAACCACTGGACGCACTATCAGTTACGCCACGTGTCCTCATCAGATGCGCCACGTGGCTGCTGACGTGTCCTGTATTTAATTTACTTCACTCCAGCTACCATGCCAGAAATGGACAATACCATATTTTACTTTACTCAAATACTCTTGTCCAATACTTTATTTTACTTTACTTCACGCAACCTTTTTTCAAGCTTTTCAGAGCCTTTTTCCAAGCTTTTTAGAGACAAGTAGACACATTAGACAAGGAGGATGAAACACGCTAGCTAATGCATGACGTGTCTAGTGGGGACACGCCGCGTGACAATTGGCGTGTTCAGTGATTCTCACCTATCTAAATTTGTTTTTATTTTTATTTTTTAAAAATTGCAATATTTAAGTAATTAAGTTAGAAAGTGTGATAGATGTATAATTTTAAGCTAAATTATAATATTCAAGTCAATGAGCCACCATTTTCTTGAGAATGGATATTCTTGTCTTCTTTTACTAAAAAACTGTTTAAGTTCGTTGGTTGGTGTTAATCTTCAAAGAATGCTGAAATGCTTGTTGATACGCATCATATATAGCTAGCTTACCAAGCAATTTTTGATGGCCAACTTATGTAATGTTACAAAATTTTCACTGGACTTTATGTTACGTTTTCCCCACAAAGAATATTCTTAATCTCATAACTCTACGTCCTCATTTGGCCCTATTCTTCCAAGCATTGGCAGTGTCCTGTTTCTCACTTTCTCTGCTCTCACTAGCTTCCTTTTTTATTCTCATTTTTTTTATAGATAAAAGACCTTTTGTATTTTTATTGGGTAAATTGACTAAGAAAATACAGTATAAAAAATTATTTATTAAAATAGAGTATTGTACAAATTTTTTATATAAATGTTACACTTTTTATTATTTTATTTAGGGAACATAGACAAGATAAATCACACTATTTTAAAATTGCATGACTTCTTTATCTGTATGTCTATTAATAATTTAATTAAAATTTCTCAAATCATTAAAAAGTTTTTAAACTATTCGTAAACTGTATTTTTTTTTTCATTTTAGTGATTTCACCTTCTCATTGTTCCAAAGTCAGCAGAGTTCAGCTCCCCAAATGAAACAAAGGTACTCTTTATTTAAATAAAAGTGCTAAATTTGGCAATTTGACTAAAATAATATATTTGGATAAACTATTTACAAATGAGGTACTTTTTACACTATTTATGTAAAATAGGTATTTTTAAATATTTTAGTAATATTTCAATAAGAGTTTTGTGTTCTCTTAGAACACGCTTTTGACAAAAGTGTATTCCTTGGGAACATGCTTTTAGTAAAAGCGTGACTTATTTTTTGACAAAACATATTTAAACTCTGATTGATAAATTAATAAAATATTTAAAAATACCTTTTTTAAGTAAATAGTTTAAAAAATGTCTCATTTATATAAATAATTTGTTGAAATGTATTATTTGCCGCTAAATTCAGATACAATCCATATCCGTTTATGAGGATCCAAATTTGGTTTTGACAATGACAAACACGCTCCTTGGAGATATTATTTTAGCTCCTTGAGGTAAAATATTCTGGTATAAATTTAGTCCACACAAGTTGTGTAAATAAAGTCAACTTTGAAGATATCTGTAGGTCTCACTATATAAAATCACCACAATTTAATTGTGGTCTTAAATTGTTATACACAGTTTTTTATTTATTTAATTTAATACAATATACCCAATTAGTGGACTAAGTTAAGTTTACCCAAAGGAATTGTTTTAATCTAAGTTGGATTTTCCGGTAGACGATACCTTAGCATATTAGAAAAATTGTTAAGCAATAACCTATGGGTCTCATGACCATATTTAAAGGTCTAGTGACACATTCTCTAATAATAAGAATCAAAATATTAATGTTAATGGTCTTATTCTTGTTATTTATTTTCCTAATCCATTGTGTTCTCTTATAAAAAAATATTAACTTTTATTAGTCTTTTTTTATTTGAAAGTTTTAAAGAGAATTATTGTTAGGTTCTTTAAGTTGATAAAAATGATCATTTAATTCCAAATATAAAAAATTTCAATTTGGTTCAAAATACATGTTGATGCTATATGATTATTATATTCACATATGTGATCATTATATTCAAAAATATTTGGAATAATTATATATATAAATAAAATAATCATACTATGAAGTATTTTAGATATTTTTTATTGGTATGAGAACAATCAAATTAAAATTTCACCTTATTTAGAATCAAATGATTTTTTTTAGAAGTCGCTATTTTTATATTTAATTTTGTTAATGTAACACCTTATTTAATATTTAAATATAATATAAATTAATTTATTTTTATTTAATATAAATTTTTTTATTTAAAGTTAAAAAAATTTATATTAATTGAAAATAATTTAATTTATATCATATTTAAACATTAAATAAGGTGTGTCATTAACAAAATAAGATATAAAAATAATTACTCTTTTTTTTTTTAACTAACTCAAACCAAACAATAACTTTCTTAAACTTTTATTAGTCTTATACATAAATGAAAACAATAAATAATGTGAAAGTGAAAATAACACAATCCTATTGCGCTCCATAATAAAAATGCCTTTGACTTTTATAGTCTTCAGCTGCTCATCCAAATAACAATTTTAAATAGAAATTGTTTTGCCTGGGTCGGGTCCTTTCGATTCAAAGTTGCTTCCCTACATTTGCGTAAAACCCCCAAAGGCAAAATAAGGTTTTACTTATACTCCATAACCATTGCAACCAACAGCGGCGGCGTTCTTGCGGCGGTGCTCTTGCAGCGGCGTTCTTGCGGCGGCGCTCTCTCTCTCTCTCTTCTCTCCATCCAGTGTGCAGTTTTAGGCATTGTTGGGTTGCTTCCCTGTTTCTTGCTCAGTACCGAAATCACTCTTCTTGGAGCAATGTCGGATTATTTTCCTCGAGAAATCTGGTTGGAGATTCTGCACAGGCAAATCCCCAAGTCCCTGGTGAAATGCACCTCTGTCTGCAAAGAATGGAAGTCCCTCATCACCGACCCTTCCTTCATCTCCGACCACATTAGCCGCCAAACCAACTATGGCAACCAGCATCTCCTTCTTCTGCTATGCCGTAAATCGGGAAGAAAATACGCTGAGTCTTTCTCCCTGCGTTTGGATGCTGAGAATCTTGATTTGCTCTATGCTTTTGAATACCCCTTCAATGATCGGTTCGCTAATAGGTATCCCACGGTGGTTGGCACTTGCAATGGGATGGTATGTCTCGCAGATTGTTTGGAACGTCATGGTTACACTTTCATTCTGTGGAACCCCTCCATTAGGAAGTACGTGGTTCTTCCTACACCTGGGATAACTGTCAGTAGCCATGGTGGATATAAAACATGCCTGGGTTTTGGTTTTGATTCTAAAAACAATGACTTTAAAGTTGTCAAACTCGTCACCCGTGCGCATAGGCAAAATGGTCCTCCTAAAGTTGAGGTTTACTCTTTGGCTAGAGGTAGCTGGAAACCAATCCGTGGTGAAGTTCCTCTATTTTATCTCCGTCGGATAGGCTATGGGACAAACCAAATGTTTTTGAATGGTGTACTACATTGGGTTGTCAAGCAGAGAGAAACTCATTGCAACTATATATTGACATTTGATGTAGCTGAAGAGACATTTGGAGAATTGATGTTGCCAAACAGTTTGAGTGAATCAAAGGCTGGAAATCCTTTAGTTTCTATTTTGGAAGGAGAGCCTGGATACTCTATAGTTAATGTTTTGGGAGGAGGGGAGTCACTTACTGTGTTTCATGGTAGTTTTCCATTATTTCCTAAGCAGTGTTTCAGTATCTGGGTTATGAAAGAATATGGTGTTGTGGAGTCCTGGACTAAGGTGTTCAGTTATGAGTCTGACTCTGGACCTCAAAAGAACTTCTCAAAGCCGTTAGGCATAAGGAAGAGTGGGGAGGTGGTGCTGCAAAACCAAAGTCGTGAGTTACTTGCAGCAGATCCAGAGAGTAAAAAAGAAAAGAACCTGGGCATTAAGGTAGACTGCTTTGCTTCTGTTGATTATCATGTTGAGGATTTATCTTTGCTTGACAAAAAAACTGATGTTCTATCCTACTGACAAGTGTTCAACAAAGGGAAGTAGAGCCAAGATGCGTAGTTCATGACAAGCTGAAGTAGACATTGGTTTGATTCCTGTTTCTTTATTTTTGCCTATGGGAGCTCTCCAGGATGTTTCATGGAGTGGGTTTGCAAGTTAAAATTTGTTTTCTAACAGGTTGGATAGAGACTGCTTACCAAATGTTTTGTTTAAGCATTTTGTTTTGTTCAATGGAAGGTATTATTTTTTTCCTTGTCTTCATTGTTGCTATCCAGGCATTTATGATTCCTTATCTTAGTTAATGTTCAAGTATTTGACAATGACTCCTATGATAGACAAATTTAATCACGTTTGATAATGTAAAGTCCCTGCTCCTGTGTGAATTTATATTTCACAGTCATGCTTGTTCTCTTTTGCCTAATGGCTTGTGTAATCTGAACCAACAATAGCTATTCAAGTTTGGCATCTGGGACATCATGGTATGCCTTTCATGGACTAAGGTGTTCAGTTATGAGTCTGACTCTGGAACTGAGCAGAACTTGGGAAGAGCGGGGATGTGGTGCTGCAAAACCAAGGTGGTGAGTTACTTGCAGCCAATCCAGAGAGTGAAAAAGAAAAGAACCTGGGCATAAAGGGAGACGCCTTTGCTTTTGTTGATTATTATGTTGAGAGTTTATCTTTGCTTGACCAAAAAACTAATGTTCTATCCTACTGACAAGTGTTCAACAAGGGAAGTAGAGCCAAGATGCATAGTTCATGACAAGATGAAGTAGACATTGGTTTGATTCCTGTTTCTTTTTTTTTTTTTTTTTTNTTTTTTTTTTTTTTTTTGCTTATGGGAGCTCTTCAGGATCTTTCATGGAGTGGTTTTGCAAGTTAAAACTTGTTTTGTAACAGGTTCGCTTTGGTCATTTAAAAAAATGGTATTGACATTTTCTTGATATGCTAACTCCTATGATGCAACCATCATATTCTGAAGCATGAACAGCATATGCAGAACTTGGGATCATCTCCCTCCCCCTTCTCTCTTTGTTCTCTTCCCCTTTCCGGGATGAACTACTTGCAAATACAAAACAAAAGCCTAAAAACTCTATCCTAATCTTCCTTCTTGACAGGCTGGGAAGATTGCTGTGCTTCTCCTGTAGGCTGGTTCACGCTAGCTTTGGCGTCAGCAAGAAACTTTGGATCAGGGACATGTTTGTCTGCAGGTTCTCTCATTGCCATATATATGTAAAATGCTATCACTACATTTACTGATATGACAGCAAGAAATCCACTCACCAAAGTCAGAGAGTAGGGAGACAGATTGTTTGATCCTGTTACAGACAAGTTGTGCAATATTACAACCAAAAAGCCAGAGAAACAACTAAATAAGGTAGTTTTACAACTTAACTGTAGACCGTTTTATAAAGTGTGAAACTATCATTTTCCTTTAATAAAATATTTTCTTCTACACGTTAATCTAGACGTGCCATCCACTTTTATTATCAAAATCTATAGATATCTCATATCTACCATGAAAGTTTTAAGCTACTGCTAAGTCCATCTATACATGTTTGTTGTTAGGAGTTAGCATATCAAGAAAAATATCAAGATCAATTTTTTAAATGACTAAAATGAACCTACTAATTATATTTTAAAGGTCTAACAGCAATACCTAGCAATACCTCTCCCAATGCCTTGAAGCAGAAATATTTTTTTTTTAAAGGAAGAATATATGTAGACTGACACTTAATGTGCAAGAGAAAATAATTCGTTGATCATTTACTACTTCACTGCCCAGCAGATGGAAAACTATGGATGGACCAATGGAGATTCTTTTCCTTCTAGAGAATTCTTTTGGATGAGGATTCTCTTCCTTCTGGACCACAGTGGATTAAGGAAAAATAGTTGATAGGATTCTCAATGTACAACAAAACTTTAGAAAATTTGGCTGTACAGAGACTTGAAATGGATTTCTTTCTGCTATGAATAACAATTTATAGTTGGGCTGGCATTAAGTAATGTGCACAGTGCACGGTGCATGGTGCATGGTGATGAGAAACAGCTATTAATCTTCATTCTTCTATTAGAAGCAGCAAATTTACGTTCAACATACTGGAGCATACTATAGACACAACAATCCATTTCCTTGGAGGGTTACCAAATGTGCAGTCAGATAGTTTTACTAGGTAATATAGAAAGGAAAATCGCCAGATTACGCATTTTTAGGAAGCAGTAACATGTTCCTTCTAGATTATTAATAGGATAAAAAAAATAATTTTGTTCTTACTTTCAGTTATTGACAGTTGAATAAAAACCTATAAGGCATCTTTTCAACTAGAAAACAGAAAGAGATGTGACAAAGTATGCTACTAAAGATAAACTTAGTTATTAAGGTGGAAGTATCTAGAGTTAGCCATAGCAAACAAAAGTGTTCTGCAGCATTGCAAATCATTGACTATTTCTCTTTCCAATGATTCAATAATTTTAGACTCCCATTGGTATGATTTGTACATAGATTCTTTAACTTTTGTAGGAAATCCACAGACACTTCACAAAAGTATTTCATTAATCAGTCTTACAAAGGAACAAGTGATACAGTACATCTCTTTTTGGTATCTTATTTTCTCTTTCCAGACCAGCTTCTATTAAACAATTGAGTCATTTTGTAAAAACTACCAAACAAGATCCCAAAGAGAGAGAAAGAAAAGAATAGTATGGATAAAATTTTGAAGTTGAAATAACTATGAATTAAATATTTCCAACAATTATCTATAAAACCCCAAGTTGATTGCATCACACAGGTAAAACATTTGGACTCCTTAGTCCTAACACCTATATTCATATCATATAGTGGCTGATATTAAGTTTATATTTTCATGGACTTGCAACATCGTTTCTAAGAGAAGTGAAAAGGCTAAAAGAAAACAAAATAGTGGAACACAATAGGTAGGGGCCAATGGTTCAAAACTTCACATTCATTTGCCTATTAAGACTGCAGTCTCATATATGGCAAATTGTCAATTACTAGACATGCTAACCAGACGTCCAGAAGTCTATGAGATGATAGAAAAAAACTATCAATCACACAGGTTAGAATACAAGCCATTGCCAATACCTATTTCAAAAATAAATAAACATATCCTTGGAAGGTTAAAGCACTTCAGAGTCTTACCAGGAAGAAGATTATGGTTAAAACCATATAATATTGCAATAGGAGCAGCCCACATAAACAGTGATGCAATGAAAAACTTCTTAATGACCCCTTTCATTTTTGCCTCCAATCTACAAAAGAAATAGAAATTGAAATAGGTCAAAAATAAAAAGTCCAATATCGCATTGCCAACCAGATTCACTAGGAGCCAAAAGAGAGTCCATAAGTTAATCACATGTCAGGAAATGTGCTAGTGTATATACCCACAAAAAATTGAGAGTAATAGAGTTCAAAGTCTCCTTGAACTTAAAACAACTAAAAAATGTCAATTTATTGGATTTGGCTGCAAGATGAAAACTTTAAGTAGTTTCAAAGGCTCCACAGAGTAGGGGAGATTTTAATGTAGTATCTTGACTGAGCTGTGATTATCAACAAACAAGTAAAATGGTACATGATGCAAATTCACCGACCATAATTATAAACCAAAATCAACAAGTAGCTATATGTAAGGGCGAAGGGGGTTGAAAATTATTTACTAGTACCAACTCACAATCCATTTAAACAAAGAACTAGGCAATACCATACAAACCCACATCAAATCCCTCAGCCAAATGTGCTCATTCCTATTATCTGTCATGTGAATTAGGCACAATATCGAAAATAAGAAGAACCCAAAGAATTCAATACATTCATTGATCAAGTCAAGCAAATAAAACAGATAAACCAGAGATGTAAAGAGCTTTTAGTTATACCTTCAATTGATTCCTCTAGTCAATTAGCGCAAACTCTGTGCTGAATAGTCAAGTGGATCGAACAAAGTCTACTTTGTTTGAGCTTCAACGATGGCTCCTCGAACTAGATTGCAGAACAAAGGGTTACAGGTTGGGGCCTCGGTTCTGAGTTTTGGTTTCCTATGAGTCAGCTATATGAAGTGGGTGTTGATGCTAGGTTCTGTTCCTCCGATAGTTGCAGCAGCGACCTCCACAAATGCTACGGCGGCAGTGCTAAGACGGAGGACCAGCGACGGCTAAGCTTAGATAGCGAGGAGCTTAACTCAGGACGCCGATGAAGTTACCGGCGGCAATCGATGGTGGCGAGGCAATGAACTCTAACGAGAGGAGAGAACTCTATCCGGGTCGAGATGGAGTATCGGGGCCGAGGGAATTGAATATTTCAAGATAGAAGAAAGAAGAACCCACAGTACCCACTTCCTCTCTCCTGCTAATGCTACTTGATTCTGTGATTTGTATTTGCATGTTGATAGAATATTAGCTATAAATACTATAGTTATTATAGCATAACATATATTTAGGCTTATAATTAGTATATGATTAGGCTTAAGATTAGGCCCGTTATTGTTGTACAATTAATATAAATAATACATGTGAGGAGCTAGTCTCATAACCTTTTCTACTAATCTCACATGGTTTCAGAGCAATTTTAGTGAGGAAAATCTCTCAATTCCCACTGTGCATTTTTTCTAGTGGTGTTTTTCCCCTCCTTGCTGTGTTCTTACTCCAACAGTGTTCTAATACTAGGGTTTAATAGTTGTGTCTCTATCCATCCACTCTAGGACTCGAGCTTCACAAATTTAACCCCACAGTCAACCGTAGAACCCTCTGACCGGTCGTTCCCCAAAAACTCGCCACCATCCGCATCCACACGTGCCACCTCTTCTTCCTGCATGTGAGTCCCACGCACTGACAATTTCTTCAGGGCGTGAAGCCTCCAATCATCGTGATATTTTCCAGATTTCTCCTCTGTCATATTTTTGATTTATTCCCAGCCTTACTTGGGAGATTGAAATGCCAGTGTGGTTCCTTGCTACTTCCATCCCTAGAAAATATTTTAGAGGTCCTATGTCGCACCTGCCCTTTTAAGAATAACTTCTTATTAGCTCTATGGAGACTTCTAAATAATTGAATATGTATTAATTTCTAAAAAAATTAAACTTCATACTTTCCCATATAATGAATTGGTTTTAAGAAATACTACTCCCACTTGAAACTTTTGATATAATTAGTAGGAGACACCCAAAGAAAAATTAAGAAGCTAAGCAAAGCATTCTTATACACATCTAACATGTGAATATACTTAGAGGGTTAACGTAACCCTCATAGTTTATATACACGTCCCAAAAGAATATTACCTATATCACTACCTATGTTATAATTACATCCATATACATATCTCAAAATAACGAAATTTCCACCTAATTGTACATAAAGCAAACACCACAAAAAGAACTACATATATGCAGCTTGCTAACTTTGTGCACTCTGATGGGAATTATTAGCCTCTGCACTTGGAATGGATAAGACATTCACAAATATTACAAAGGTGAGATATGAAATCTCAGTAGCTAGTAGAGTATCATACATGCTTTATGTCCATTCCATTTCGTAAACCATATAGGAATAATCCAGGAAAACAAAAGCACATAAGCACACCATATGTTGAAAAGTCAATCTTAATATTCTTATTCATTTCACTTTGGGGCTACATTAACTTACCCCTGAGGCAGCATCAACTTACCCCATCTTCTTCATAGCATAGGGCAACATCAACTTACCCTTAGGTTCTTCTAGGTATGGGGCAGCTTCAACTTACCCCTTAATTCCTCAAGCTATGGGGCAGCTTCAACTTACCCCGATGGCCATCACTCATAAGAGAGCTAGCTCTAATCCTTTAGTCATCTCTTAAGTCTTCTCATAATAATCATCTCATAGCACTCAATTACAATAGCAAACATTATATATAGTGATTACATAAAGAATACACTATCAAAAGAAACTAAACGAGGTTTAAGGAAAAACTAGCTACCTGGAGTCTTTGCTGTCCCTACTTTTCCTTTTGTTGGTATGAATTTGAGGATTCTTGAATACCTTCTCTATTTCATATTTCATCACGCAATTATATAATTATTTCACATAAACTTTTCAAAGTAAAAAGTAGGTAATTACTTATGTCATTAACCTTAAAATTTAAGAGTTTTTGATTAGTCAACTAATACCCATCAATTCCAAGTTACATAATAAACACAGTGGTACAAATAACAGATCAGTAAATCATATAGTATTAGCGCATCAAACAATAATTCCAAATTCAGCACAATGATGAGCTCTTTTTCTTAGAAACAATGCCAACTAGTTCTTTCATAGATAATTAAGCAAAAAGTCAACAACTAAACAAATATCACTTATTGAAATGTAAACAAGAAAAACTGAGTACTTTAAAGGGGGCATGAAAGGAATTTTACAAGAATTGAATTTTTGCATATCATTTCCATTTAAACTTTCTTGGGAATCCATACTCACGCAAATCATATTCAACATGGAACACAACTAGAAACATCTTTTTCCTTGAAGGCTCTGAGCTGGTTTCTGAAATTCCCTTTCTTTAAAATCTCAAACACTTTCTCTTCTATGTTCTGAAGTTATATACATGTCCACAATTTCCAGTGTTAATACTTTACTAGAATATTTTCCCTTATCTGAGAACAGGTTCTACCTTGTTATAGTAAGTACTAGTAATGATCCATTCCATTGCATAATAATGAAAAAGAACAAAACTTGTCAGCAGTCATATCTCTTTTTAACATAAATGTTCCCACAGGAAATTACAGTAGGCTAACCAAAACTTAATCATTTATTGAGGAAACAATTTTAATATCATTACCTCCTTATTTTTCAGGTTATATGACTTTTCTAGACCATCTTTCCAAGTATTACATGAAGAAAGAGCCATAAAGCAAGTTTAATAATGAAAGTTTCGTTTAGCTATTTGATGAGCTGCCGAGGCTCCTCAAATTAATTAAGTTTTAGGTCGGTTACCTAGCTTTTTGCAGCAAGGGGTAGCCCTAAGTCGAACCTAAGGATTGTTCTATTTAGTGAATCATATTAAGAAGCATGTAAATAGGGGGGTTTTGTTGGTTTATGTGATTAACGAAAATTAATTATCAGTGGTGAAGTTTAAGAGAAAGTAACCAATCCAAGTCTTTACTAATTCTGATTTAAGTTCATCCTTGATTTCTAATGATCCATTCAATTATTAACCATGTNAAGTCAAGGCTTGGGCTTGCAATAACCACTATAATAATGAAGAATAAACAATACCCACTCCATGCAAAACTAAGAAACCCATAGGAAACCCAGATTACATTGAAGAACAGCACCTAACAGTTTTGCTTTTTCTGAAAAATTACTAAGTTCTAGAGATTAGCAATGAAGTTTTGATGGAGAACGTTGCTTACTGCGTAGAAGAAAGCCTTTCCCCCACCTCCTCTTGCCGCTAGGAGCTCTCACACTCTCTATCTCTTTCTCTCTTCCTCCCTTTCTCTCTTCTTCTCGCCACTCACTTGGAGCTCTTTTCTTTCTGCCAGGTTCTTGATTCTTCTCCCCTCTTTAATCCATTTCCTTTCTCTTTTTTTTTTTTTTAAGTTAAATACTATAATATAGTATAATGGATATATATATATATACCTAAATGCTATAATATAATAATATATATATATATATATATTTACACATATATGTCTATATATAAAATAAAAAATAAAAATAAATCTAGTTGTTACATCCTAGGTCTTTTAGCTCAAAGTTCTTGTTGAGATAGTTATTTAATAAACTAATTTCAGCTAGGTCATTTCCGATTATAATCATATCATCCACATATTATATTCCCTATGGTCTGCTGGCTCCTCTACCTCAGCTCAGCCCCTTTTCATTCGGTTGCCCTCTTTCAGTCCTTCTGGAAAAGATTCGNTATATATATATATTTACACATATATGTCTATATATAAAATAAAAAATAAAAATAAATCTAGTTGTTACATCCTAGGTCTTTCAGCTCAAAGTTCTTGTTGAGATAGTTATTTAATAAACTAATTTCAGCTAGGTCATTTACGATTATAATCATATCATCCACATACACAATGAGGATGATAATCTTACCTCCTAATGAGTGCTTAAAAAACATGGTGTGTTCGGTTTAAGCTTGGCAGTACCCTCTATTCTTCACAACTCTCGCAAGTTTCTCAAACTATGCTTTTGGGGATTGTTTCAGCCCATAAAGTGTCTTTTTCAATCTACACACCTTCCCTTTTGGTCCCTCAAATTCGAGAGGTATATCTATGTAGACTTCCTCATTTAGCACTCTATTAAGGAAGACATTCTTCATATCTAACTGATGGAGAGGTCAGTCTAAATTTGCTACCAATGAAAACAACACACTCACTATGTTGAGTTTTTGCTACATGTGCAAATGTCTCCTAGTAGTCAATGCCATAAGTTTGAGTGAATTCTTTTGCAACCAGTCTAGCTTTATATCTGTCTATGCTACCATCACTTTTATATTTAATATTGAACACCCATTTACATCCAACTGTCTTCTTACCAGTGGGTAGGTTTCTAAATTTCTAAGTGTCATTCTTCTCAAGTGCCTCAATCTCTTCCAAAACAGCATGTTTCCATTCAGGTTTAATGAGTGCTTCATGTATGTTTTTAGGAATTGCTGTCTTGGAGAGGACATTAGTGAAAACATGAAAGCTAGGTGATAACTGTTTATATGACACAAATTTGGAAATAGGGTGTTTCGTACAAGCCCTTACCCCTTTTTTGATAGCAATTGGAAAGTCTCCCAAGCTTTGGTGCGTTTCGATCAACGGTTGCATGGCTGGTTGAGTCTCTGTTGGTTGCTATATGGGACATTCGGTACCATTAGTGTTATTGGAGCACACTTTTGGTTCAGATGCTTGCCCTTGTTGTATGTCAGATTTGTCACCTTTTGAAGATGGATTCCTCCTTGAATAAACAAGCAATTTTGGGGATTCTTTAGGGTTTTCTATTTCTGTGTTTTCCTACTAATAAAAAATGGTGACAGGTTCAGTATAAACCATGGTTTCGAGAATAGGTAGGGGAGTAAGTGTGGTTTCAGAAAATTGTGGGAAAAATTGTGGAAGGTCCTGTTTCAACTTGTTGAACATGTCCTATTTCAGATTGTTGGATAGTCCCATGTTCAAGCTCTAAGAAGGTTTCTCGACACACATCTTCACCTATATGCTCCCCCTGAAGATGAGTGGGGAGAAAATACGGTTCTGTTTCAAAAAAGTGACATCCTTAGATACAAAAAAAGTTTGAGGGTAGGGGAATAACACTTATACCCTTTTTGAGTGGGTGAGTATCCTACAAACACATATTTGTGTGCTCTAGGATTAAGTTTGGATTGCCCAGGAAATTGGATGTAAACAAAAACCATACAACCGAAAGTTTTAGGTGATAGAGATGAAGGATTGAAGTGGGAAAAAGACTGCTGAAGGACTGAAATTGGTGTTTGAAAACTCAGTACTTTAGAAGGCATCTGATTGATGAGATAGGCTGAGGTTAGAACAGCCTCACCTTATAGATATTTGGGAACATTCATAGTGAACATGAAGGATCTAGCCACATCTAAGAGATGAGGATTTTTTCTCTCGGAAATACCATTCTGTTGTGGGGTATTAGCACAAGAACTTTGATGGATTATACCTTGAAAAGTAAGGTATTCTCCTAGAATAGAATTAAAGTATTCCTTTCCATTATCAGTTCGTAAGATATGAATTGTTGCTTTGAACTACTTTTGGACCATAGAATGAAAATTTTTGAAAGTTTGAAAGGCTTCAAAATTTTCTTTTAGGAGATATACCCAACAGATTTTGGTATGATCATTTATAAATGTAATGAACCACCTAGCCTTGGAAGTACTTTTCACTCTAAAGGGTCCCCAAATATCACTATGAACAAGGGCAAAAGGTCTAGATGCAGTATATGGTTTAACATTATATGGAACTCGAGTTTGCTTAACTAATTGGCACACCTCACAAGAAAGAGAATTCAAATTTTCATTAATAAATAAGGTTGGAAACAACCGCTTAAGATACAGGAAATTAGGGTGCCCTAATTTACGATGCCACAACATAATTNAAAAGGTCTAGATGCAGTATATGGTTTAACATTATATGGAACTCGAGTTTGCTTAACTAATTGGCACACCTCACAAGAAAGAGAATTCAAATTTTCATTAATAAATAAGGTTGGAAACAACCGCTTAAGATACAGGAAATTAGGGTGCCCTAACCTACGATGCCACAACATAATTTGGTCAGATTTGGACACTTTTACAGCAAGAGCTTGTTTATTTGGAGGTCCATTATTTTTCTAGAAGTAGAAACCATCGACATACTAGCATTGCCAATTATCTTCCCCGTAGCTTGCTCTTGTATGACATAATAGTTAGGGGTAAATTTAACTCCGCATTTGGAATCATGGGTTAATTTATTGATTGTAACAATGTTGCAAGTTAAATTTGGGACATGAAGAACAAAATGAAAGACCAAATTTTTGGTTAATTTGATTAACTTAAAACCAACAACAGGTGAGAGAGATCTATTGGCTACCTTTACCCGATAGTCATAGGTGCATGGTGTATAAGAGAGTAAAAGTGAGGAATCACCTGTCATATGGTCCGAAGCTCCATAATCAAATATCCAAAGAGCTAAATGTTCAGGTTCAGGGTTAGAAACAGAGAGAGCCATACCTTTAAGGGCTAGAGTATATGTAGGTGTATCAGAATTGGCACTGAGCAATTGGTGGAGGGCTTCCAGTTGAGGTTTGGTCAATTGAACACTAGAGACTTTTTCCTCTCCTTAAGTTTCTTCAGGTGTAAATTCACTAGAAACTCGGTGGGTCTTTCCTTCTCTTTTATTTTTTGGTTTCCAGCATAGAGGTACTCCATGAAGCTGGAAACACTTCTCACGGGTGTGTCCTATCTTCTTACAGTAGTTGCAGGTAGGACGTTCCCCAAACTTCACTTGTTTGTTGTCACCTCGAGCTTTAGAATCAAAACTGCCCTTGGTATAAAGGGCAGTGTTTTTAACAGAGTTTGAGTTTTTAGCTTCTACCAACATCACTTTTTTTTTTTTTTTTTTTTTTTTTNTTTTTTTTTTTTTTTTTTTTTTTTTTTTTTTTTTCTGTTCTCTTCACGTTTGACTTCAACAAAGGCTTTTCCAATTGATGGCAGGGGCCTTCTTCCCAAGATCGGACCATGTACCTCATCCAAATCTCTGTTTAGACTCGCTAGAAATTCATAGAATAGTTCTTTGTCCAAATGTGCCTTAAATTTTACGTGGTCATCAACATCTCCCCAATCAGCTTCATAAAACAGATCTAGTTCTTGCTAGAGAACCTTTAGAGAGTTGTAATAGTTAGTGACATCCAGATTGCCTTGCTGGATATCTTTCAACTTCATCTTGATCTCAAACAATTGAGATGCATTCTCAAGGTCTGAATAAGTTTCTTTAACAACATCTCAAATAGCCTTGGTTGTCTTGAACAGTAGATATGTTCGGCTAATGTGTGACTCCATGGAGTTGATGAGCCAAGACATGACAATTGAGTTGTTAAGTTCCCACGCAGCATAGTTGGGATCATCAAGATTGGGTTTACTGATTTCACCAGTAATAAAACCCAATTTTTCCTGTCCTCTAATCACCATGAGGACTGACTGAGACCAGTGAAGAAAATTCTTCCCATCTAGCCTATGATTTGTGATAACTAGAGAAGAGTTTTCACTAAAGGAAGAGACAACCAGAGTGGACAAACTGGTTTCACCATTAGAACTCCCTTTTCCCGAAATTTTCATGGCTTAGAATTGCTCTGATACCATGAAAACTTTTAAGAATAATTTTTCTCTCTTGAATCCATTGACTATCGAACTGTACATAAAAAGGAGATTGATGACATCAATCAATCCCTAAAGATAAGCACTAGCCTAATCTAAGAGATTATAGTCAGCTATCCTAATAAATACAATTTACTATCATTAACTACAATTATTTACATGATTGGTCAACTATCCCTTAATTTCCAGGATTTCCAACAAAAAGTACTCGAATGGTGTTCATTTTTGCTACAGGAGCAAAAGTTTCTTCATAATCAACCCTATAGGTTTGTGTGAAACCTTTTGCAACCAATCTAGCTTTGTACCATTCAATTGACCCATCAAATTTGAGCTTGTAGGAAGTGAAGTGAGTTCCCATGTGCCATTCTTTTTTAGTGCATTCATCTCTTCTATCATGACTGCTTTCCACTTAGGATCTGTAAGTGCTTCTCTCCAGTCTTGTGGAATATGAATAGCAGATAGAGCAAATACAAAGGATCTATAGGAAGGTGACAAGGAATTGTATGAAACAAAATTAGAGATAGGGTGATGTGTACACTTCCTAGTCCTTTTTTCTAAGGGCAATGGGAACATTAGATTCATCAATACCAGGAATAGAATGAGATAAATAGATGCTAGACTTACTTGGAGGAGGATAAGAGATAGGTGAATGAATTGAAGCCAGAGATAGTTCTTGGCTGGGTATAATATGTTCTATGGTTGTATCCTATTTCTTTCTTTTTCGAGTGTAAACTATAGGTTCCTTTCCACCTTGCTTATTTACCTCAGTAACTTCTTCATTCTGCTATTCAATTATAGCCTCCCCTTGACACTCTGGTGTAGCCTTTTCTTGAAGCTCAGGTGTAACCTCCTTAGGCTTAGGTGTAGATTCCTCCCCCTCATTTGTATATGGAAAAGAATACAAGTGAGGGAGAAGAGGGAGAAACACCTCCTCAAAACTATGAGTCTCTCCTGGAGGAGGTGATGGGCTAGGAGAAAAGTATGCCTCTTCTTCCTGAAAGGTGACATCCATACTCACAAATATTTTCCTTGTTGGTGGATGATAACATTTATAACCTTTTTGAGTAGGAAAGTATCCAATGAACACACACTTAAGAGCTCTTGGATCTAATTTTCCAAGATTTGCTTTATGATCATGAACAAAGCAAACACACCCAAATACCTTAGGAGGCACAACATGAAAGACAAATCCTTGAAGTGATTCCAATGGAGATTTAAAGTTCAGGGTCCTAAGAGGCATCCTATTGATAAGATATGCATCTATTAGGACAACAACACTCCAATATGTCTTGGGAATTTTCATAGAGAACAACAAGGCTTTGGCTACTTCTAACAAATGTCTATTTTTTCTTTCAGCAACTCCATTTTGAGCAGGAGTATTAACACAACTAGTTTAATGAATTATCCCACATTCATTCAAATAGCATTGAAATTCATTGTTCTTATACTCCAAGCCGTTATCACTTCTAAGGAATTTGACCTTAGTATGAAATTGTGTGCAAATCATAGCATGAAAATTCTTAAAGCACGAGAAAACTTCATTCTTTGAATGCATTAAATACATCCATATAGTATGGCTGAAACAGTCAATAAAAGTAACAAACCATCTATATCCAAACAAAGAAGCAACACGACTAGGCCCCCAAACATCAGAGTGAATTGTCATAAAAGGAATTGAACTCTTATTATAACTAGTAGGATAAGAGTTTCTAGTATGTTTTGCAAGTTCACATGCATCACATACTAAACTATTTCTATTACATTTGCCATATAATTCAGGTAACATCTTTTCCAAAATGACAAAAGAAGGATGTCATAATCGCCTATGCCATTGCATCAATTGAGAGGAAGCTGACACTGCTGAGTTACTTTGAGACATTGAGTTGTATGAAATAGTACCAAGGCTGTCCTCTAATAAATACAAGCCATTATAAACTCTACCACTACCAATCACTTTCTCCGTCTGCAATTCTTGAAATACACAATGTGAAGGGAAGAAAGTGACTTTACAGTTTAAGTCTCTAGTAATAAAGCTAATAGAAAGAAGGTTATTCAAAAATTTTGGAACATGAATAACAGAGGACATAATTAATGAAGAAGTGCATTTTAAGGATCCTTTCCCAAGAACTAGGGAAAAATTGCCATATGCAACTTGTACTGATTCATGTCCTGAACATGGTGAGTATGAGAAGAAACAATTTAAAGTTCCAGTCATATGGTCAAAGGCACCAGAGTCAATTATCCTGAGTCTATCTTTAGGAGCAGCCGTAGCATTTAGAGCTAAGGTAGATATACCCATATGTGCAAAATTAGAAAAGGTATATGCGTTAGCCTTTGATGAGGATGAGGTATCTAGCTTTGTCATCAAGCGTCTAAGAGTCTCTAATTCCTCCTTAGAGAGGCTATCACTGGTCTGAGAAGAACGAGTAGGGTTAGGTTCTGCTCCTTCAGTTAAATGTGCCTGAAATCTAGGTAGACCTGTTCTCTTGACACCTCGTCCTATTGTAGACCTACCCTTGAGCTTCCAGCAATTTTCTAGTGTGCCTCATCTTCCCACAATAATCACACTTTAGGCTATCCTTGTTACTTGTTCACCGGAGCGAGCTAAATCACTAGGTTTCTTAGAGAAGTTTGTATTTAACGCTGATCTATCGAAATATGCAGGTAAGAGCATTGAAAGTATCCTACTTTCTTCTTGCTGAATGTATGAGTAGACTTGTCTTAGTGTTGGGAATGGTTCTCTTCCAAGGGCATGAACTCTAAGCTGGTCAAATTCAACATTCAGCCCTGCAAGGAAATCATAGACCCGCTCTACTTCTTTCAAATATCCAATTTCACTGACAACATCAGGATTATAAATTTGAAGATTTTGATAATAGTCAAGTTCTTCCCACAAACTGTTCAGTTCATTAAAGTACTGTGGAGCAGTCTTGTCACCTTGTTTCATCTCATGAACTTTCTTCCGTAGTTCATAGATAATTGCATGGTGACCAACTTTATAATAAGTTTCAGCCACTGTTCTCCATATTTTTTCAGCCGTATCCATAAACATGTAGGTCTTGCCTATGTCATATTCCATTGAATTAGTCAACCAAGACATGTGAAGAGTAGAGTTTTCAATGGAAGTGCCAAAATGACTCACACCACCATTGGTGGTGTTTCCAGGAGCCTGACTCATCCCCTCACCACTACCACTATTAATCTCAGACATCTCCAAACTAGATGAAATATTACAGAAACACAGCTGAAAAAATGACCAACCTAGAAAGCTTTGACCGAGAGCTTTGAAACCAACCCAGAAAGCATCTATAGAGAGCTTTGAAGGAGTTCAATAGAACATGCAGCTACACGAACGACTTTGGGCAATGGGTGACGATATTCGATTCAGCCCTGTAGAAGCCTGGAACAGTAAAAATAGGAGATGGGTTCTGATCGCTGGTGATTTCCTCTTCTTGGCCAGTTTAAGCTCTAATACCAAGTTGAATTTTACAGAATAGAGAGGAAGAGGGAACTAAAACGTAAGAAGGAACTGAAACGTCTCTTTTTATTTTCTATATTTACAAACAGGCACACTCTAATATATATATATATATATTACATAATACATAATATAGCAGAATTACAAAACTACCCTTAGAGGGTAAACATTAGAATATCCTACAGAGAAGATAACAGTAGGGAAGCTTCTTGTTTATTGGAAGAGATAAACGGCTTGTTACATTGTGTATTCGAGCAAGGTGATGTAAATTTACCTTGGCATAAAACCAGAGCAGGGGTGATTTTGGCATTTCATTATACTTAAGTACTAAGAAAAGAGGTGCTGGTGAACTAATATTAAGGTAATCAACACTGTTAATAAGTCTCACATGGGGAAACTTCCTTGCCTTGTATGGCAGTGTGCATGGCCATGTGGGCTGACAAGAAATTAAGAATCCGGAACATGATACTGCGTTATGGTAATAAGTTTCATTTTTTACTTGCTAAGCAGTTAAAAATCATATTCACCTACTCATATCCTAGTTCACCACGTGATTATCAGAATTGATTAAAATTAGTCAAAATAGAACATCCACAATTTCCCTCCCCAAAGTGTCAATGTTGACAATAATGCAAATCTGCAGAACCAGGTGCAGAATGTGACTCCAAAAATTGACCAAGTCACTCGCCTTTTAAAACAAATGATTCAGCTCGTTGTAACCAGTTCAAATAATGCTCATGGTCTCTTTTGCATAGGTGGTGGAGGAGGAAATTGATCAGGCTATCTCCAATTCCCTTGGATATTAGATATTCCTTGAGCGCATCTTGCAAGCGAGGATCCAAATCACTTCACATGGATATAGACAAGACAACAAGAAACACAAGTATTATAGATCGACCCCAAAAAAGATTTAAGAACGATTTATAAAAAATGAAATGACACAATCAAAATCAGCTTGTCTACATAAGCAAAATATTGGTATGTCAACAATCAAAAGTATGCAAAATCAGGAATATTGACTGCAACATGCTCTCTTAAAACTAAATCCACAAGAATTGGCATGCAAAAGATAGATGGATAGTTAGGTAGACAGAGAGACAGCCTTAGAGAAAGCCAGTGAAGGGTGATTATACAACAGTTGAGGCATAAAAGTAAAAAAATGTTGCATGTTCGTTCAATGCAGAAATGAAAGTTATATTGAGGGGGAAAAGTATAGAACAAAGGGGGAGATCAGCATAAATCTGAACCAAATGATCTAAGCATAGCAAATTAATCTGTGGAGAAATGGGTAAGACAAGGTATTGAGAGAAAGAAATACAGCAATCATCTATGACATCAATCCTTAACAATTCATTTTGAGGCTTTCAATGATCCATTGCCTTTATAAATATGAAGGAACCATTGCTTGAAACTTGAAAGCACTCAGTACTAAATTGCCACAACCTTCACAACTGTAAAGCAACCTCATCCTCTACCTCTAAGCTTCCTTCCAACAGAGGAAGTCAAGTGCAGGCATGACATTACTTTCTTACTGAATTCCTATCGCATTCTGCTTTAACCCAGATCAAAGTGCAAATTATTTAAGAAGGCACCTTGGAGATGAATGATATGAAAGCAAAGCTAAACTATGCATATTAATATCTATACTGTTGTTTGAGATAATTTAGTGAAGTGAAGATGACATCTAACACCTTTATGTAGACAGAGAGAAAATACGACCAACACCCCCCACCCCCCCAACAAAAANAAAAAAAAAAACAGAAAGCGGGAAGAAAAAGGAAATCACATGCAAGTAAGTATCTCAGTAATGCTTTACCTGAATGAGGGGCCCCTGTAGATGGAAGAGCTCAGACATACAGGTGACTGGAGATAATAAGCATTTCTTATTTTGAAATCCGATCCACTGTCATCATGTTTAGCTTCACAGTCAAATTGCAATATGGAGGTCAGGGCTGGTTTCTTTACACATACTTTCATAAAAGCCTCCCTTGGAAATTCATAAACTATTCCTGGAAATGGAATAGCTGAAACAGCAACCACCTCGCCTGAACTGCATTTTCTTCGCAAAACCAAATCTCTGGAATATGGTGAATCCCAATCCACTATAAAGTCCCCTAAGGAACCATTGTGATCTTTCTGTACCCATGGCAATGCATATGTAAGTCAAAAGGACCATATGTTCATCGTTATATTATTGTCTATAGGAATTCAAGTGTTATATATAGTGGGTATGTTCATAACTTCATAGTCGAAGTAACAATAGAAATGGTCAAGATTTGAGAGAAGATAAAAGATTCTTTACTGGATTATATGCACAACTTTGTTAGTTGACATGCATGTACTATTGTATATACATAAATAGACACGCAAGTACATAAATAAATACAAGTAAGTACATGCAAGCATAGGCATTTCTGATATCTTAATTCTCTGTATGTAGGAAACAAGCAATTTACATCAAAAGGGATGTAAAAAACGCAATGGAGCTATCAATTCTAGAAAACTAGCCCGTTAGAAGGCCCTGTATTGGAACACTAATATATAAATTTCTGCAGCAGATACAGAAAGGGAAAATAATTACAATAACCGCATACAGCACCAGTGACCATTCGGGAAAAACCATAAATATTCATCAAACAACAATAATTTAACAGAAGAGCTACGAATCATCCACCAATTTTCCAAAATGGGCTGGGTGATGGGTACCCAACTCGCTATAAACCGATAGTGTGGGAGAGATAAAGAGAGAGAACCTGCAAGTGATCCTTATTGTTGAGCTCGTAGTTGATCTCAGCTTGCAAGACCTTGTGCAATTCAAGATCTTCAATTGCTTTGAAACCCTTTCTTAAGATAGGGCGTGGACTGAGCCTCGGCATGCTTCTTCCCGATTAGTACCGAGCCCTGCACAGTACATGAGTTGTGTTTAGTTCAACCCTAGTTGGCTGGGCCGGTGAAATTTCGCTGTTAACATACTTTTATGAGTTAATTATTGTTTAGTAACTCAAATAAAAAAAAAATTCTACTTGGGTCACTCTACTATGGTAATTTGGTAGCTGACAAGCGTAAAATACAAAGGGCGAAAAACCCATCATCGACGAAGAAGGAACCTGAGGAACCAGCAAGAACAGCAACTCGAGGTGAAGGCAGAAGCCAAAGGAGAGAGCTGCGCGAAGGAAAAATCGTGGGCTGTGATTTTCGACCGGTGAGTATTTACCCCTTCAGCTTGTGTCTTTCATTCCCAAAAGTACTTAGGGGCGAGAGGGAGAAAGGTAGAGGGAAACAAGTGCATGTAGAGAGAGAAAATGATTGTAAGACAGAGAAACGAATAGAAAATATGGTCTAGAACACATCTCTGTAATGGCAGAAATTCCGAACTTGGAATGACTAATGAACCAAACAGAACTTTTTGTTTTAATTTGATTTCAGAGGACAAGTTGAAAATGGACCATTTTGAGAGGAACCCCTTTTCTGTTCAAATTAGGTCAATGTAAGTACAGAATTTTCTGTACCATAAATCTTGTAATCTTGTACTCACGTTTCTGTCTCTGTTTATTCACAGTATGGATTATGAAAGTGTAATCAAGTGCATGTTTATCTACGAATCTATGATTACTACAATTACATAAGCTCACCCATACAAGAAGATGCTATATTGGGTTTGTTTTTCCATTCTTTTATGTTATTCGAACTTGAACATCTTTATATCAGATTATTTTTGTGCATTTGGCATAAAGTGTAAATTTTTGGATGCTTTGGTTTACCTCTGATTCGTGTGATTCTGCCCGAATCTCTTGGAACCTCTAATTTTAGGAGGCAAGGACAGGGACTGTAGTTTGGCGGTCACTTCTCTGCAAAATTATTGATTATTTTTTTTAAAAAAAAAAAATTAGGGCTGTTGATTATGGAAGGCGACGGTTTTTATTTAACTGGAGACAGCGATGACGAGGTCTATTTGCAAAATGCAAGTGACAATGAAGAAGAGTGTCACTATTTATCTGGTTTCATCCCCAAGTTGCAGTTTAGGTAAATTATTTTCAATCAACAAGTTAGTTGCTTATCACAGAAGTATGCATTAAAAAAAAATAAAAAATAAAAAACTTCCCCAACTTAGGAATGGCTTTGAAAGGTTTTGCCTTTTCTTTTTCAGGAATGTGAAATCCAGAGCTTCTTGGAATGATGAAATGGGAATGGCAGAAGTTATTGAAAAGAAGGGCAAANCACTATTTATCTGGTTTCATCCCCAAGTTGCAGTTTAGGTAAATTATTTTCAATCAACAAGTTAGTTGCTTATCACAGAAGTATGCATTAAAAAAAATAATTAAAAAAAAAACTTCCCCAACTTAGGAATGGCTTTGAAAGGTTTTGCCTTTTCATTTTCAGGAATGTGAAATCCAGAGCTTCTTGGAATGATGAAATGGGAATGGCAGAAGTTATTGAAAAGAAGGGAAAAATGTGGGTAACCACTGGAATAGCTCGTAATGGCAAGATGTATTGTTCAATTGAGGAGACTTTGTAGGTGAAATGCCATTCTCTTTCTTTCTTCCCTCTATCACTATCTCCACTCTTACATATGTGTTTTGTAAATGTGTCTATTTCCTGTAACTATAACCTATTGGCTTCATATCCTCCTGGGACTGTCCTTGATGTAGTTGAACTTCATTCTATATCATATAATCAGTATTATAAGCTAGAACTAAACATAATCTTGCTGAATTTATTCCAACCACTGAGAGTTTTTCTTTTATCTGCATATTAATATAAAAGGAGCATTCATTTTATTTGTATTGATATACAGAGATAAGTAATGTTTTGGAGGAGAAATTGAAAGGAGAAGCATTTGTTATGTTTCTTGCAAAAATCAAACTATTTAAAAACTTGTTTTATCACATGAGTTTGATTTGGCAGGTATTTGATGGAGTTAGGAGCATTAAATCTCTTGGATAATGGTGACACATGCATGAATCTAACAGACTTGTACAGCAAGGTAGCAGGCAGGAAGGGTGGATGTAGTTGGGAGGTGTTTGAGGTTTACAGGCACCTCAAATCACTTGGTTATGTGGTTGGACGGCATGGTGTTGCTTGGAGTTTGAAGGGTGTTAAAAGTGCCGATACACCTGTTTTCCTTGGAAGCACTGAAGAAAGCAAACAGCTAGTAGATGTGGGTTCCAAAGACAAGCTTTTCATCAATATGTTGTTCAGTAAGATGCATATTAATGAAGCGAGGCCTGATTTTGAAGTTTATCTGCCAAATAACAGGTTTAGAAAGTCTTCTCCAGGTGATCCAAGCTTTTTACTCTACTTGTCAAGGTAATTATTAGTTCAGTAATGCTATGAATTTGATTATTTTCTTGTTTAAAGGCATTTCATATGAATTGTTTTTATTTGATTACGTAAAATATTTCTTCAACAACCATTTATCTTGGTCGTACTGGTAGAGTAATTGAGAATTTGACTAGATGAAAAATTCAATCATCTTATGACGTGTGTTGTAACGCACATGTAAACAGACACTCTGACACAGGTGTTCAACTTGGTTATTGAATGGTGTTTAGAAAGTTCTATGTGTGGATTCTTAATTTCATGTTCCCTCTGTAGATAGATATTAGAATGAAAAAACTTTCCCCTTGAATCATAGGCTTGATACTGCTTCGTAACCAAGTAAAAACTCAAGCTCCTTTCACGAACTGAATGCCCAAAGCTAACCTTTACAGTGTTTACTTAATGAACATACTCTGGAACTTGGCCTCAAATTTTGTTGAGATTGGCTTTCCTTTGACAATTAACCAATCAGAAGTGAGATGCTTCTTAAGTCTTTATATTGACTTTTGGTTGTAATATAGACCAATATGGATGTGTCATCACTCCTGGTATTTGATGATTAAGGCTGTTGTAGTTGCATGTTCTGTGAAATGAAATATTGAAGTTAAGACTAAGATGTTTGAGAAACAGTTGAATTTTAGTACAATGAGGAATGGTAAATCCTGCTCCAAGAAAAACTGTTCAGTTAAATTTTTCCTTTATATTTGATATAGAACTGTAGCATTCATGAAAAATTGAGAGACTATGGAGGAATGGATTCAATTTTTTTGTTTTTCCATCTTGTAGGGGCAATCCACCTTCCAGAGCAGAAATTCAAGTCCTTGAGAGACAATGTGGTGACATTCCTTTAAAAATTTGTCTGGTCGAGTATGGACGGGTCAGTTTCTTTTCCTTTGACAAGGTGGAGCTGCCTGTTCTACCATAATTTGTCTTTTTGTTTTGTTTTGCTTTTTTTTATGGTTTTTTTTTTTTTTTTTTTTAAGTTTCATTTGTGAGAGTTTTAGATGCTACATGAAAAACAAGTTTAGATATTCATCAAGTGTCTTTCCATGGTTTATTTTTCTTATTATTATAAAGGGAGTTGGCTCAGTTGGTCAAAGAGTTCCAGCTTAGGGCTTTGTACCTCCAAGGTGCTGAGTTGGAACTCCCTGCAACCAATAATCTTGCTCAGTGAACATTCCTACTCAAGGGCTAGTTGAGTAGCATTCTCTAAGGGCCAATAGCAGCTTGCATGTAATCCTCTAGGTAGGTCTTTGTCTGCTCTTTCATGAATCCCCATTTATGCTATTATCACGTGCTTGATAGTATTGAAGTAACATATCCTTATTAATATATAAAAACAAAATAAAATAAAAACATAAGAGGGAGATGTTATATATGACTGTATAAGAAGGGCGAGACTATCATACTCCCTCCAAATGTGACATAAGTTACATTTGAGTATTTTTTTACATTATTTTAGTTCTATATTGTATTATTCTGGCACAATTAATATAATTTAAATTTTACAGACTCACTTAAATTTTTTCAATATAACACAAACATTGATTCTATAAAATTTAAATTTTGTTAGTTGTGACACAATAATACAATATATAAATAAGGAGGTTTCTTAGATACTTTTAGTATTTATGTAGTATGTCATACTACATAGAAATAACCAATAAATGAATGACATGTGTACAAATTAATTATTTTTAAGTTTGTTTAAAAAATTAAAAAAATTATATTTTATATATAATAAAATATAAAAATTATGTATGCTTGCCACGTCAGTGTAGTATGGCATACTTACGTAGTATCATAGAATTCCCGCATAAATAAAAGAGTTTAAAAATAACTAAAGATATGACTTATGTCACATTTAAAAGTGTAGCATAGCACTCCCTATAATAAACATTTGAAATTTTTTTATATGATTTCAGTGGGGGCTTTGTATACTTGTGCTTGCAGTGGACACCTAATATGTGAACACACAAATTTTGTAGTAACAGACCTATCTGCTATTATGAGCAATAAAAGAGTACAACAAATTCCATCTTCAATAGAAGCCATTAGAGTCATGGATTACAACTCCATACTCTCTTTGCTGTGGGAGAGAGCTTCAGTAATAGTTCTGTAATTGGTTTTTGGAGGTGCAGTACTTGGAACACACTTTTTTTTTAGCACTGTTGAATATTTTTATGTTAAGA
Organism: Cercis canadensis; assembly: GCA_003255065.1. Classification (NCBI taxonomy): domain Eukaryota; kingdom Viridiplantae; phylum Streptophyta; class Magnoliopsida; order Fabales; family Fabaceae; genus Cercis; species Cercis canadensis. The sequence continues at coordinate 447,639 of QAOA01006583.1, read as the reverse complement.
TTTAACACTCCACAATAAATAAATAAATAAATAAAACTCACTATATTTAGCATTAGAAACATTTTAAAAAGTTATATATATATATATATATATATATTATTTATTATTTTTTGTTATGCCAAAACAAAAGAAAGTATAGGGAAATTTAGAAAAAATAAAATTGGCATGAATGACATTTTTGTGAATGACATATAGCTTTTCCAATTCTCACTAAGGCTTTGTTTGAATAGCATAACTTATGATTTATTGGAGCTTTTTTCTTTATCATCAAAAGTGTTTATATATAGATAAAATTGTATTTTGATAAATTTATATAAATAGCTTATTACGCCTTAAAAAATTATTTTTAACTTATTTTATAAAGTTATTTTTTAGAGCTTCTAAGAAAAAACTTTTGTAGAGACTCATAACATGATATTAAAAGCATTTCTTTATCTAAATAGAAAATAATTTAATTTAAAAAAAATTATTGTATAAGATCTTTTTATATAAGACTTTAGGGATTAAATAAATCATTTACCAAAAAAAAAATTTGATTGGCTTCGTGCAATTTCAGTATTTTTTTGTTTTTTTTGATAAGAAAGTGCAATTTCAGTTTTGAGTTGGCCCGTACAACCCACTTTTAAAATTGGACTGGGCCTTTAAATTGTTGACCTGAAAATATGGGTCACTTTTTCCCGACCAGATTGGCCCGGTTTTAAACCTTCTTTTTCCCTTTTGTCAAAATCAAAATTTTTTTCCCCAACGGTTCCTCTAACCCATTTACGGATTTACCCCCTAACGCACGCACGCATCCACTCGGCAGTTGGCACATTCTCCCCCTCTGGATTTTTTTTGCTTCTGGGTGCAGCACAGCAGCGGCTCTGCTTGTTCACTCTTCACTTTCACTTCAATTCGGCCTTCAGAATCAGAGGTATGCTCCCTATGGATTCTGAATAGTGTTCATTGAGACTTTTTTCACCGTATTTTTGTTTAATATTCTTCAATTACTGTCTTTTCTACTAAATCCCTTTCATATGCTCAAATTTTTACAGAGATGGTTTTCTTGTGCTGGGATCGACCCTCTGCCCAAAATCAAAAGGATTGCATCAAGAAGTAATAGAGATATTATCTTGACTTGTTTTTAAGGAATTTCAAGCAAATTTGAAACCTTTTCTGGCTTATTCTATTGTTCAAGCTTTGCCTTTAAACTTGCTGCCAGATCAAGCACTTTCAACTATGACATCAATTATAGAGGAGCTACTGCTAAATCCTTGTCTTCTCTTAAAGAAGATAAGGGGCTTTCAAAAGAGGGATTCTTGCTAAACCATGCACGGGTGTTGGTAGGTTCTGGTCTAGAGTCTTTTGAGAAGGGCAAGAGTGCTCTCCGATGCTGGAGGTTTGCACTTTGCAGATGTTACTTCTGTTTTAAGATATATGTAAAGGGTTTTATGGATAAAAGCCTAGGATCACTATTGGAGCAACTTGCAGGCATTTTGGATTCAATTGGGCATTTGTTGATCCGGAAACTCCAATTCAACAAGGTGTGAAGTTTTGTGTTTGTGTCAAGGAGTTCTTCCCATGGCTCATGATGCCTCTTGAGGTTGTATATGTTGGTGAACGTAGCAGTGCCAAAAACCGCCTGCCCTCCTTTGGTTTTGGAAGTGGAACTCTTCATGGCCACTTACTGGTTAGTGCTTTTTCTACCTTTCCTCTTTTGTTGCTTCCATTTTTTCTTGGGGGTGGGGTGTTTGGAATACAGTTTAGTTATAATGCTTTTCAATTTCCTCAGACTAAAGTTATGTTCTTTTTAAGTGTGCTTATATGGGTTTGAAAGAAATTGTTGTAAATCAGTGGGAATTACTCCTTATATTTGAGACCTGAACTCATTTCCGCACTGATATCTTGTTACTTAAGTTGAATAGGTGAGCCAGCCTCTACTTTTCATAGATTTAGTTTTAGAAAGAGTTTATCATTTTGATCTACAACATACTGAAGTAAGGAACAATATCCCTAGTTGAAGTAGAAGATTAAACAAATATCAGTGTCAATTATGTTTATAACAGGAAAACATGACTGTAACAGATGACAAATCTTAAGAAAATATGACTATTAATTTAATTTGTCCTGATGTTGCTTCTTAACATTGTTATTTGAAAATGGTAAAAAAAATTATGTGGCATTTAAGTTTAAATTTACAATAATTCCTAATGAATTTAGCTTACAATCACTGATTTCCCTTGTCAACATGTTCTTGTTGCTATTTGTTGGTAAGCCATCAAGGTAGCCACTCATCATTTAATCTTATTAATTATGGATGATGAAAGAGGGAGTTGCTTGAGTACCGGCTCATGATTAAGACATTTAGCTTGGTTCATTCAGTAGGTCTCAAATGAAACTCCAGTGTATTTCCTCATCTCTCTAACAACAGTTGTTTATAACTTTCAATAAGTTTCTCTTACCCTTGAAATTTATCATATATTCAGGAGTTTTTAGCATGCAAAACTACTAAATAATGGACAACCATGGCCCATTTTAATGCATTAATCTTTCTGGACACAGGCTGGAGAAGAGCGTTTTTCAATCGAGATGGATGAGAATAACCAAGTGTGGTATGAAATACTCTCCTTCTCAAAGCCTGCCAACATTTTGTCATTTGTCGGTTATCCATATGTTGTGCTTAGGCAAAAGTATTTTGCTCATGAATCTACCAAGGCAGTGCTAAAACATATTAATTCTTAGAGTGCTGATATAAATTATGTGCATTATTTGTACTCATTGATTATTCAGTCTCCATTTTCATCCCCTTAACATCCCTCGTTATTGTTTTTTCTCCTTTGGATAACTAGTTTTCATCCTTTCCCTTGTTGTAACACAATTATATGGAACATTTCTTCATTAAACTGTGTGGCATGCTGTTTAATTAGCCTATGGTTGTAGATAGAAAGCCCTATCTTCCTTCTTACCTTCCCCCAACAACCCAAAGAAAAGGGGAAGGTATTATTGCTACTCTCCCAGATTAGTAGAAGGTTGAGACTATGCTATACGATCGGGTCCCACTTTTTTTTAAACTGTTTTAGTTCTAAGTTGTATGCACAATTAACATAATTTAATTTTTTACTAAATCAATGTTTGGGTTATATTGAAAAAATTTAAGTAAACTTAGCAAAAATTAAATCATATTAACTCTACCAGAATGATACAACATATAACTAAAACAGTATAAAGAAAGGGTGAGACAAGACATAGTATAACATAGTCTCACCCTTAGCAGAATACGCCTTCAGTATTATTATTTGTAATTTCTTTTTGCTGATGAAGTTAAATTGACGTCGTTGAAATTGTGAATAAACAATGGACTTAAAAGGAGCAAAATTAAGAAAGAATGGCGTGAAAATAAAAAAAAAAATAAAAAAAAAATTGTTGAACTTACATGGGTGTTTGATTTTTTTTACATGGAGTTTAATAAATTAATAAAGAATGGCATCAATATCAGTAATGAAGAATAATGTAAAATAAAGAATAACATAAGAATGACTAATGAAGTTTGTTTTATGAAAGTTGATGGATTTATGGAACATGTATTNTTGTTGAATTTACATGAGTATTTATTTTTTACTCAGAGTTTAATAAATTGATTAAAAAAATGGCATAAATATCACTACTGAAGTTGAAGCTTGAAATCCTTTTACAAAATTTATGTGTTACAGTGTTAGTGATCTCATTTGAAAGAAAATTTTTATCAAAAGTTGTGATTTTTAACGTTTTCATAAAAAAGAATGGCATAAATATCACTAATGAAGAATAATGTAAAATAAAGAATAACATAAGAATGACTAATGAAGTTTGTTTTATGAAAGTTGATGGATTTATGGAACATGTATTGAACAATGAAGCAATGGACTAAGAGAAGAAAAAGAAACACTTATAAAACAAATGGCTCTCCAATAACACTCACAAGAGAAACATGAGATCCTACTTAACCTGCATGTATCATGAAAAAGAGAAGATCAATCCACCCTCATGTTTTCAGTTTGCAGCACTTGTAATACTGATCAATCTGCATGTTATTCCTCTTTGTTTCTCTTATTTCCATCGAAGACATTATTCATAGCTATATAATAACATGTTTGAATTTCACCCTAAACCGAGTTTCAACACTCAAAACCAAGTTTTCCTTTTAAATTGTATTGACAAACTGAGGTCCCCTTCAAACAAAGTTGCAGGAGGCATGAAAGACTCAACGGGCTTAAGCGAGGAACTAGTTAAGCTGAACACGAACACAGAGGAAACACAAATAAATGCAATTGGCTTCCCTTCCAACATAGTCTTAAGCTGAAACAGGGAGAGGGTAGGGACCTAAGGGAGAGGGTACCTAAGAGAGTGTTGAGAGAGTGAGAGAGAAAAATAACTTAGTTAGAGTCAGAGGGGGGAAAGGAAGAGATATACCAAGCAATGAACATTGTTGTCTTTTTATTGTAGTAGGGGTAGTAATTTTACACGGTATCATTACTTGTACACTTTGATATCAACCACCTTATAAAACATGTTCCTGTTGGATTCTCTTTTCATATACATATCAACAACATGTGGACTTCCACTAGACCACCAAATGCTTCATGTTACCCAGACCATATAATGGAGGAGAAAACTAAACCAACTTCAAAGATGAAATGTCAATCCATGAAATGATTCCCCATTTATCCACTACATAGAGTTGCCCCTTATGAACTATTATGTCATCATAATAGAAGTTGCGTGTTAGCATCCACAAGTGTCCATTTCTCATCTTTGATTCTTGAAATACCCACTTTTCCTGCATCATATATGGCAAAGATCCTGCACTGCTCAAAATTAGTCTCAACAAAATTTGGGAACAGTGCTACTCTAGATGCAAAATATTTAAGAGAATATACTTTAACTAATTCAACCATCCCAAAGTTCATTAAGTTCAACACCTGTGTTAGGAAAGCACCTCGTATGGTGGTTTGTGAATGGATTCAAGAGATGCAATTTGCTCGATTTTAATTCTTCAACCACCCTTTGGAAGAACAACACATTGTGTAAGCAATTTCTATAAGCCATATATGAATTTAGAACCCTAAATCCATACAAGTCTAATCAAAGGTGTACCACTATTTACAAATTACATGAAATTCGTGAGTTGATCAATCTCAGTGGCAGCTCTCAATGTAACTAACAAGGTATGGAGTAGAGAGGGGATCTAGGGTTTTACATAATGTTGGAAGGCGAGAAGCTACTGTAAGAATAAGCCTACACTAATACCGCTCATCACATCACCTATATTAAAGTCTCATATGTTCATAATAATACTAATAGTGATCAAATACAACTAAGCTTGAACTACATCCCAATAAATCCATTCAACCTGTTTTGCAAAATCAAACTAGCATCAATTAATGGTAGACATCACTACAAGAAAATGGAGTTTTTCTCCGTGAGAAATCTAAAAAAAAAATTCTGCACTCGAGGCTCACCTTCTTTATTTGCAACTTAGACAAAATGGTTTGTTTCGGTGATTTCTCTCTATGAATGGATGTGGGCAGCAATCTTTAGCGACTTGAGGATGTTTTCCAACGTGTAGGGACATTCTACTCCCTTCTTTTGAAGCTTTGGACATTCTACTCTCTCTGAATTTTTCTTGTATTTTCTTTCTCAATAATGCATGAAATGGGTTGGTTTTTGGTTTATTTGTGGACTAGTTTAAGTGTAGATTGATTGTGGATAAGTATTTAATGGATTATAAACTTGATTAATAATTTGGTTTAAGAGTTTTCTCTTGATGTTAAATCTAAATTTCAATGTTCAAATTAGAGTAGTTGTGGATTTTTTTTTGTATAAATTGGTTGATGGTTTTTTATGTATAATATATGTAGAGAGTTTGGAAAAAAATTTGTGATTTTTTTGAATTCGTATGGATGAATTTTAATTTTATGCAATTTAGAGAGTAATTTATTAAATTAAATTATGTGTGAAATTGTTGAGATTTTGAGAATTCTGTTTAGGGCTCTTGTTATATGTTATATGCACTTTATTTGTATAATTTTGTTTAAATTTTTTGATATGCTTTTAGAATGAATGTACATTAGAATTATATATGATAAGTTAGGTTAACTTAGAAACCCGTTTGAGAGTTAATCGCATAGGATTAACTCTCGAATAATCCTCAATTTTGTGACTGTTCTTAAAGTAGTTGTTCCACTAATAGGACAGTAGAGTTTTGGAAGTAAGTAAGTTAATTAAATTTTGAAGAACTTCTCTTTTGTTTCTTTGGGTACATATTTATGCTAGTTGAACAGTATAATTCGTGTACTTTAAGAACCATGGAGAGACGCTGACAAAATTTTATTAATCTATTTAGTCTTTATAAGTTTCTACTAGTGGTGAAACAAATTTCAAGAATGAGATAGAATTTTGAAGGAAAACATTAACAACTTCAATTTGTTTTGAATATTGAAGGAATATAGAGATCCCTGAACGTCATCGTTGGATGTATGAGAGACTTGTTCCAATTAGTAAGGTTGTTAGAGATGACTTTTATGATGATGTTGAGGTATTTATTGAGTTTGCAAGTCGACTTAATATGTATATTGAAAAAGGAAAATTTAAATGCCTATGTGTGAAATGCAAATGTCATAAATTTTGTATACAGGATAATGTAAAGAAGCACCTATACACGAAAAACTTCATAGAATATTATTGGGATAATCATAGAGATGTCCATCCAACGATTGTTCCAATATATTGAAAACTAATATATCCCTTGGTATGAGCAGATGATTATGAATATTATTGAACCTTCTTTCAAATCGGAGTATATGCCAGAGGCGGATCCAAATCTAGATTTTGTAAAGTTTTATGATATGTTGAGGGCCGCACAGTCTCTATTATAGAATGAATGTGAGACATACTTTTGGCTTTCAACGGCTATCAGATTGTTAAGTATCAAGTCTGACTATAACATCCTAAAAAANGATGTATGAGAGACTTGTTCCAATTAGTAAGGTTGTTAGAGATGACTTTTATGATGATGTTGAGGTATTTATTGAGTTTGCAAGTCGACTTAATGTGTATATTGAAAAAGGAAAATTTAAATGCCTATGTGTGAAATGCAAATGTCATAAATTTTATATACAGGATAATGTAAAGAAGCACCTATACACGAAAAACTTCATAGAATATTATTGGGATAATCATAGAGATGTCCATCCAACTATTGTTCCAATATATTGAAAACTAATATATCCCTTGGTATGAGCAGATGATTATAAATATTGTTGAACCTTCTTTCAAATCGGAGTATATGCCAGAGGCGGATCCAAATCTAGATTTTGTAAAGTTTTATGATATGTTAAGGGCCGCACAGTCTCTATTATGGGATGAATGTGAGACATACTTTTGGCTTTCAACGACTATCAGATTGTTAAGTATCAATTCTGACTATAACATCCTAAAAAATTCAAAGGATAAACTTATTACATTGATGAGGATATATTGCTTCTAGGTCATAAGATGCCAATTAATTTGTATCAAACTAAGATATTGGTTTCTAAACTTAGTTGTAGGTACAAGAAGATTAATAGTTGTCCACATGTGTGTATGTTGTATTATGGAGAAGATGAAACTGTTAGGTAGTGTCAAATTTATGGTGAAACGCGGTTCACATAATCTAGAGTTGAATGAGAAAATGTTAGAAAAATTACAACTAAATAGATGTGGTATTTGTCAATAATCCATAGATTGTAAAGACTTTTTACGTCTAATACATCTGCAAAGATATGATATGACATAATGAACACCAAAGTGAATCAGTGGTGTTGTCACATCTATCTGACGGAGATACATGAAAATATTTTGATATGGTTCAATTGGATTTCACATTAGAACTAAGAAATGTGATGTTAGGTCAATGTGCCGATGGTTTTAGTCATTTGAAATGGGCATCAAGACATATTCATGTTGACCTGTTATACTTAATCCTTACAATCTTCCGCTACATGTACATGAGAAGATAATAAATGTTCTTGACTGTTATTATTCTTAGTCCTCATAATCTAAAAAACAAAATTAACATTTTTTTTATAATCTTTACTTGACGATTTAAAATTGTTTTGGGATGAAGGAGTGCCTTACAATGATGATGGTGAGGAAATTTATGCCAAACAACCTATTTTTGTCTTCAATTATCTTGTTTTCCTCCATGGAACCATACAACGACGATATCTTAGTGACAAGGACTAGCAGCTGCAACTGTGTATGTGATTCTGAATTGCTCCAAGGTTAAACCTTGCTTAAGAAGTTCCAGCTTAATATCTTCATAATTTCTAATGCTTCAATTAGTTATATATGTGTTAACTAATGTTATATTTATGTTGCAGCATGTATATAGAGGAATTAACCTTAGTGTATGAGAATCTCCCAAATAATCAAATGGATAAACACATTTTCATTGAATTTTCTCAATGATTTAAACAGTTTGTAAATAATTGTAACTATTTTTAATATTTAATTATATTCAACAAGCTTGAGTATATTATTAATCTCTTGTTAATAATATGTAGGTACAAAACTCTTAAAATGATATTGTCGATGGGCTTTTAATATATTTGGCTTGTGGTCCCTTAAGGAATGTTCAAACATGAAACCAAGTAAATATCAACAGTTATAAATTTCATATAAAAGCTTGGTCCTATGGTCGAAAAATAAATAACAATGAATTATGTTTGAAGGGATCTGATTATGATGAAGTCGAATCCTCCTATCATGGAATACTAAAAGAAATCATTGAAATTACATATACCGATTCACCTAGTCATCAATTGGTACTATTCAATTGTAAATGGTTAGATCATTCATCTTAAGAGAAAAAAAGTTATCTAAAATATAGATTTGTGGATGTAAACTCAAATAAAACATACAAGGGAGATGACCCTGTTCATTTTAGCTCAACAAGTAGAGTAAGTTTATTTATCTTTTTATCTACGCACAACTCCTAATAAGCGGGGTTTGTTACATGTCATTAAAACAAAGGCTAGACACAAAATTGATGCCCCAAATAATCCTTACCAAGAACTACCCCATCGCTCACCGGCATGAATTGTTGATTATGATTAGACACAAGCAAATTTAAAAAATAACACTTCAACTGCTACAAAAAAGTTGTTACTCATGAGAATCTAGTCATTGTCACTAATGTAAATAATGAGATAGGAGAATGTGTTGAGAAAGATGAAGAAGATGAATATAATAACAGTGATGAAGAAACTGAAGAAGATCTCACAACTGATTATGTAATAGAAAACTATTGATATTACACAAGTCCTCCTCATATTTCACCGGTGCTTATATATTGTTAATTACATAGCTGTATTTCCTTTTATGTTATACTTTTAGACATTTTATGTTCTATGTTTACTAATGTATTGTATTTTTGTGTTATAGAACTTATGCTTATATCACTGTTGTTGACGTTGTATTTTTTTATTGACTCTCATTTCTCAAAGATTTGGATCTTTGGTAGAACCTAGAGATATGAAATGATTCTTTTTGTATATATTATTTTTACAATATCCTTCCTGTATAGATTCTTTTGTATATGTTTTTTAATTTGTATAAAATTTGATTGCATTCTACTTATTTGCTGCTGTTATTATTGTTCTGATTATGCTGTTGCTGGTTATTGTACTATGTAGGTTTTGGGTTAGTAGAAAAACATAATTTATAATGGGAGTTGGGGGGAATTTCTCACAAAATGTCTCACAAAATTTTCTGTGAGAAAATTTAGATAAAAAATTTAATTTTTTTTTATTTGTCACAGATATTCTTTTAAAAATTGTCCGTGAGAAATTTTCTCATAAACACTTTCTATGAGAAAATTCACGAGCTTGTTGTGAGACTTTATGACAATTTCTCACGGAATAAATCCTTGAGAAGTCTCTCACTACAAAACCAAATCGAGAGAAAGTTCAAAAGANTGTTGCTGGTTATTGTACTATGTAGGTTTTGGGTTAGTAGAAAAACATAATTTATAATGGGAGTTGGGGGGAATTTCTCACAAAATGTCTCACAAAATTTTCTGTGAGAAAATTTAGATAAAAAATTTAATTTTTTTTTATTTGTCACAGATATTCTTTTAAAAATTGTCCGTGAGAAATTTTCTCATAGACACTTTCTATGAGAAAATTCACGAGCTTGTTGTGAGACTTCATGACAATTTCTCACGGAATAAATCCTTGAGAAGTCTCTCACTACAAAACCAAATCGAGAGAAAGTTCAAAAGAAACTTTCTCATAAATGATATTTTTCATGAAAAATTGGATTTGTCACGCTATTTTTTCTTGCGCCACTTCATCTGTGAGAAACGAGTTTCTCACGGAATTTTCATTCATTTTTTACGGATTTGTTTTGTGAGAAATTGACAATTTTTTTTGTAGTGCATGTTAAAAGATTCTAAAACATATCTGTAGCTTAAGGGGATGACCAATTTTATGCACCTTATTCTTATCGTTGGCTTGTATATGTAATTTATACATTAATTAGACTTTTAGAATCAAATAATCTCAAACTTTTAGAACAAAATAATTTTTTAAATTTTTACTAAGAATATCTTTTTTTNTTTTACTAACAATATCTTTTTTTTTTTTTTTCTTTCTTTCCCATAGGGCCATAACTAACAAGATCTTTAGGAGACTAAAATCTAGCAAGTTCAGCTTAAACTCTACTATCACGAACCTGTCACAAGTAATGAATTTATGTTCCGCCAATAAAACTAAGACACGAAACGCATAACCATCTCACTCCACCACGTGGCTTTATACTATTGGTCACCAAAGTTACTTAATTTGATGAGGTTATGATCTGATAACTCGCTATCCTCTAGCAATATAAACGGAAATGAGTACAGCATTTCCAAACTTCTACTCAGTACTGACTTTCTGCTCTCCAGGACCAGGTACCTTCCTCTCGAGAGAAGAAAAGCTAAGACTCCGATTTTTTCTCCGCCGGAAACGGTGGTCAGAGACTCGCCGGATAACCGGAGACCGTAACCAAGAGCATCGTAGAGGAAGATGAAGATTAACGTGAAGACTCTCAAGGGCACTCACTTTGAGATCGAAGTGAAACCAGAAGACACGGTAATGCTATGCTTCTTCTGATTCCAATTGTTTGCATTTTCTTTGGCATATCTTATATATAATTCAGTGACTATGGATCATTGTGATTTTCTGTGGTATGATTATTAGATTGAATTTGAACGCGGAACTTATTTTGTTCTTGTTTATATATTTCTAACTGTTATTTTTTTTGTTTTGTTTGTTCTTTATCAAGGTTTTTCGATTGTTTCATTTGTGTAATATATAAATGAATTAGATTTTTTTTGAATTTGGAAAATTTGTGTATATTTATATTAATTTATGATTTGGCTGTTTCGCTTTCTTGATGATTGATATCTTATAAGGGTAAACTTACGAATAATAACTTCTGTTTTTAATCTTTTGTTTGCTTAGACTTATTGCACCAACAAGTCTACCATACCTTTTCCCCATTGTTTTTTTTTTCTTTTAATTTTTTGAATTTATGTATTGTAATTGACTAATTGTTTTGGTTATAAATTTCTCTATAATTGAGGTGTTTGTTTTATTGGGATTCATTATTTTATTTGCATAAAGGATTGCAGTTATTGAGCACATTAAGAAAGTGAAATATGATGGTAGGTGTAATGTAGGGCAAGAAAAACTTGTTATGTTGAATTTGTAATTTTCTCCTTTTTTTTCTTCTTCTTCTTTCAATAGTAGGCAAAAACGGCTTTTATTGAGAGTAGGAAGGGATGAATAAAAAAGCAGGAATAAGAAATACTCCTTACAAATTGGCATGACTAAGATGCAAAAGATCCATCCAACCTTTTCAGATATTCTAATAAAGAAACTGTTTAAAAAATCTCCATGGCAAACTCCAGAAAGAAGATACGAGAATGATCCTACCCCAAGGTAAAATACTTGCCCTTGAAAATTCTGACATTTTTTTTCAACCAAATGCACCAAATCAGTGGAAACATGGTAGACCTGACCTACAAATGAACTACTTCATTTTCTTCCTAGGGAACAAACTACAAAGAATTATCTAGAGTCTAAACTCTAGCATAGTTGTTAAAGGAGGCCACTAGCTAGGGTGTGCATCTACCTGCAAGGGGCAACTAGGTGCTACCCTACCTCTGGCTTGTCTTGACAGAGGTGATGTGAGGTGCCTTCAAAGAGCTGCTGCCTTGGCTTGAGCTTGGCACACCTTCAAAATGTACCAGTTGCACCGTAGGATAACATGAGGATAATAATGGGAAATTAGGCAAGAAGAAAACATTTCTAATCCAGGTTTCAGTATGGAATATGCATGATAAGATTGACTATATATTGAATTGATAAATTAGTAAAATAATGGAGAAATTTTTAACTAGATGACAATTTGAACTAGATAAATTAAAATTGAACTTGGGATCAATGGTTTAGACCATAGTCAAGAAAAGCAAAGATATCAAAATATAGAATTAGAATTAGAACATTACTCAAATTCAATGAATTAGTAAATGAGGAAAGGTGTCAAAATTAGAGATTAGGCCAGAGATGAATAAATCCAAATTAGAGATCAGACCAGAGATGAATAAATCCAAGGGTTAGACAATTATATAAATTAGGAAATATATATATATATATATTTATTTAGAGTCTTGCTATTCAGCCTGGAGAAGGTGTGATTACCAGCCATAGGATGAGGTAATGTGTAATGCCCATTTATATATTCTGTTGTATTTATTACTCTCCCATAATCATAGTCATACGTAGGATTTTCTGGGAAACAATTCCAGGTTCTCAAGAATTTTCCGTTCATTTGTCTTTAATGTTCAACTTTTTTATCAGTATAAACTGTTTTATGTTTATTAATCTCTACTTTTTGACATAAATCAAACAATATTAACTAATATAAATATGAATTCCATTTATTAATAATAATTTGATATAATTTGAGGTAATGTTTTTATGTGTTAGATACAATGTGCGCCTCACACCTAGCCTCTAGGACCCTCGTTGCATTGTGCCTTCTGCCTTAAATAACTAAGAACCTTTGTTCTTTTGATAAAGAAGAATTTTAATAATTATGAACCTTAGAATCTGGCTCCTTTTAAACCTTAAAAATCAAAGAAAGTAATAGCAGAAGGTCAGTTACCTTTATATCATTTTAGATTGCTCATAACTGTAATTTTGTTCCTGTTCGCCCTAAAGTGAGGAAACTGATCTGTATCATGAGATTCAAAAGATGAGAAAAATAGGGAAAAATATTTCCTCTTCTCTTTCTCTCTCTCTCTCTCTCTCTCTCTCTCTCTTTGTTTGCCGTATCTTTATGCTTTTGGCTTCTTATTAAATATTGAGTTGCTTGTTGTGTCTAGGCCATGATTTATTATTAGTTCCCTATTTTTTGGAATTGGTGGCTAAGTCCTAGATAAGTATGTGTTTCCTATACTTTTTTTTCCTTTTGGGCTACTAGGGCAAATTTGAAGTAAGTTGTTACAGACAAGTGGTTCTTATAGTTCATTTTCATCAAGGAACACATAATTGAAGAGGGTTTATATTTTGTTTCTTGTCATGATACTTCTACCACCCAAATGTGTTGTTGTAAGTTAACATTTAAAGCATTTCTTAGCTTTAAGTAATACATGGAAGTGGAGTGTGTCATGTGGAAAGGTTGGAGCAAGGGAACTGCTTGTTGTTTGGCTTCATAAAGAAATGATGTAGAGATATTTAAAGTTTTATACACCAAAATATTATTACAATGTTGGGAACTTGAGTAAGGTGGTGATTCTATATGTTTTTGGGCATTTACAGAAATTGACTGTTGACATGGAGGAGTATTTAGTACTTTTTGGATATCTCTGAGATAGCTCTATTATATTTTTCCTTGTACATGTTTCTTAAAGGTTTTGATTTGTGTGACATGTGCTATTTAGAAGTTGCTCTATATTAGTACTGCGAATACTATATTATGGGTTTTTTTGTACTTAGAGTTTAGTATTTGGCAATTGTTTCAAGTATTTTATTTGCTCATATTAATCATGAATCCTTTCAAGATAACAATTAGTGAATTGGAACACCAAGGCCATAGGTTTTCCACATAACAAGCCTGTACATTATATTGTAGCAATGGGCTTAGAGTTTAAGAAGTCTTGCTGACTCTTGCACAACGAAAGAGAGATATTGAACAAGACCATGCTTAATACATGAGGAAAAAAATAAATAATTAAGAGACTTGAGGGGTGATGAGAATTTAGTTCATGGATCTGCAACATTTATGACTGATGCTTGTAGCCTGTGTCTTTTGAAATTGACGGCACTAGAACTTAAGTTATAACCAATTGACTAATGGAGTTATTCGTATCATCATTTTTTCTCTTTCCTTGGCAAGTTCTCTAGATGTGTATATTATTCGCATTGGAACATATGAAATTTAAAAAAGATTTTGAATTGAAAGATGCTTTCATGTATTCTATTTTATTCATCTGTAGTTGTCACTTGTCAAAGTTCTTTATGAAGAGATCAATTTATATTTATCTTACTCATTCTCTTCCTGATTCTGATACACTCTCCTCTTTCTGGACTTTAATTGAAGTTACATCTTATCTAACCAGTTGATTTTTATTAATATCAGGTTGCTGATGTGAAGAAAAACATAGAGACAACACAAGGTGAAAATGCTTACCCAGCTGCACAACAAATGCTTATTCATCAGGGCAAAGTGCTTAAAGATGGCACGACCCTGGAAGAAAATAACGTTGCTGAAAATAGTTTGGTGGTGATCATGTTATCCAAGGTGAGGTTATTTGCGCACTTGGATCAGTTTTCTTCCTCTCCTTCTTGTAATTTTTCACCAGAATAAAGATCAAACATGGTATCTCCTTTTAAGTATTTGATTTTGTTTGGAAAGCTGATGACAATTTATCTGCCGCTTCTTAGTTCATATGTAACTGCAATTAATGAAGTGAATGATGCCTTATTTTGAAATCTATAACTAATTATTTCTATCCACTATCCCTCTCTATCTTGGAGGAATAAAAGATTCAGCAGGGAAAAGGTTTTTCCTTTTACTTCTAAAGATAGATGGACCAATAAAAGAGAATACAAAAATGATGACTTCTGGTTTGGAACTCCGCATGTGAAATTTGTCAAACACTTTTTTTTTTATGAAATTGTGCCATGTGCAAAGGTGGTGATGGATGCATGGAAGACAAAGGTTCTGCTATACTTCCTCTTAAAAGAGGGGAGGGAAATAATGTTCATGTTAAAAGATTGCAAAGTTGTAGTCTTTTTTCCATTGGGTTGCTTTAAGACATTGAGCTTGCTACTGCTCAAAAGTTTGCAGTCATTTATTTGTTCTGCCCATTGCAGGTTAAGGCATCCACAAGTGGAGCCTCAACTACCTCATCTGCTCCAACAAACCAGGTGAGCACAAAGTCACTATTCAAGATTCTTTAATAGTTGCTGTTTATTGCTACTAATAGTATCTTTCACACATTTAAGTTGACTTTTAATACTGATCGCATCCTTAATGAAGTCCTTTACAACATTCAAGATTTGAACATGATTGACATTTTTCTTTTTTCGATTTTTCTTGTTTCATTTTATCAACCTAGTGTGTTTGTGTTCATGTAAGATAAATCATCCTCATCTTATAGTGACATTCTTTGTTCTCTCTATATCAAGCATCTATATAGAAGAATGTGTTAATACAATGGGTCCCACATATATAAAAACTTCAAAAGTGGAAAAATATACTTAACAGAAAATATCTAATGACATAAAAATTCAACCCAACTTGGTTCAGAATTATTATTAGTATTATCATAATTTTCAATCTTGCATGACTATTTTAGACTTATACTTCACTTTTTGGCCACTGTATAGGCTCACTTCTCTATACTTGCCACTTACAATTTTAGGTAGTCCAACCTGCAAGTTCTTTGCCTCCAACTTTAATTCCACCTTCAACAACTTCTCAACCTCCTGCTTCAACTGTAGTACAGTGAGTCTATATATATTTTCCATGCCCCCTAAGTTTCAGCATAGTGGAATATTATTTCTTGGCTTTCAATATAAGCCTCTTTTATTTCTCTTCCTTTGCTATGCAGTGGAGTATCCAATCCTGAGCAAACACCTGCTGCAGCTCCTCCCATTTCGTGAGTATTGACTTATAATGGTTTATAACAGTTTTTCTGCCGTATTGAAATAAATTTTCAGTGTAGCCAACCCTGAAGCTGCACCTGCTGCGGGTCTCCTGCTTTGTGTATAATGTCTTATTATAATTATTATCAGTAAAATATGTTATTCTTGGCTTTTCATTACTTTTGTGCTGAATGATTTAAAACTTCAAGGTCTCTCAATTTTAGGGGGTGTTTTATAACCTTATTAAGGGCTATTGAAAGTTTTAGTAACTTTTTTAATTAGTTTGTTTGACAAGGTAAATAGCCGCTGAAGCTCTACACAGGCAAATTGAAACTCATATAACCAACCAAAAATATTGAACAATGTTGATAACTATCTTTCTCCAGCAATTAGCAGTTAAAGCCTTTGATCCTCATCTGTAATTTTGTAAATTAAATCATTTTTGGTTTTCGTCTTTCATAATTATCCATCAACTGATAACTTCATCATATGGTTATAAATTCAGCACTGAAATTCAGTATTGATTTTATTAGTACTTAATTTTGGTTTTATCAAACACCCATTACTCTCACTGTGTGAACTTCAATACAGTTTTTGCTAAATCCTTTGATTTATTTTGGTTTAAATTTTCGTTATTGCAGTTCAGAGTCCAGTATCTATGGCCAAGCAGCATCAAATCTTGTTGCAGGACATGGTTTAGAGTCCACAATCCAACAGATTCTTGACATGGGGGGAGGAAGTTGGGATCGGGATACTGTAATCCGTGCTCTACGTGCTGCATTTAACAATCCTGAAAGAGCTGTNGATTTATTTTGGTTTAAATTTTCGTTATTGCAGTTCAGAGTCCAGTATCTATGGCCAAGCAGCATCAAATCTTGTTGCAGGACATGGTTTAGAGTCCACAATCCAACAGATTCTTGACATGGGGGGAGGAAGTTGGGATCGGGATACTGTAATCCGTGCTCTGCGTGCTGCATTTAACAATCCTGAAAGAGCTGTTGAGTATCTCTATTCTGTAAGTCTTTGCCTGAGCTGTGGCTCATTCTTAACCAAAAAAAGTAGGGATGTTTCGGTTGTTTATATGGTAGCTTGTTTTCTGTTGGTTGTTTCTTCTTTAGAGGCTCAACTGCTACTCCCAGTATATATATTTTAAAAATGTGATTGTAGTACTGGCTCTAGGAATGTTTGGATAAGACTGTTGCTTCTGATCAACTACGTCATGTTGTGCTATAGTAATTTTGATGATCTGATATAATCTGGTGAAGTGGGTAATTTTTAGATTGGCATTCAAATTTGGGTTTTTGGAATTGTTTACTGTGCAGAAAAGTAGTTCGGTTTTAAAGTAAGACTCACATTGTTTTGGAAGGAGTAAGGAGCGTAAAACCTTATGGCATTCTAGTTTATGCAATTCTTTGGTGTATTTGGTTGGAAAGGAATGGTCATATTTTTAAGGGAATGTGTTGGATTTAGAGCTATTATGGGGCAAGATTGTTGTCTTGCCTTCTCTTTGATTCTAAGCTCGTGGTCTATTGTAGGGTGTTCCTTTGGTGGATATGAGACAAGATTGGAGAGCCCTTTTATATTGATATTTTCTTTTGTTCTTGCTGCTGTATTTTTTGTGATTTCTTTTGTGCTCTTCCTTTCTTAATATAATTCTTTTTTTATCTAGGAAAAAAAAAAAGTAAGACTCATGTTACCCAAGTTTTGGCACTTCAGAGTCCACCTGAGATTGACATTTGACAGATCTTACTAGCGAAATGAATCTGATCTAATTCTTTTTCTTTCCTTTTAAAATTGAGTAACGTCATATTATGCATGAGAAACTTTAGACCAGGAAAAGTTTATATCTGTCGAGTTTCAGAAGTTCTAGGGACATTGGGTCTTATTCTTTCTGTTGTTCTTTTGATAGAAGGTTTTTCTCAGATTTTGTAGCATGTTATTTTAACAGCGCTGGCATGGTATATGGTTTCTAAATGGAAGGATGCATTGGGAAAATTGAGATATGAAAATTTTAAATTGATGCTTTTAGTCTCTAGAGTGAATATAATTTCTTTGAATGGTCTCTTGAAGTACAAGGAGTTTACCACAATAATTTAAGAATTTTTTGTCACTCTAGATCTCTTAAATCCTGTATATAATTCCACAAAATTTTCCTCATGGGTTAAGCTGCAAATCTGCAATTTCAAGATCTAATTGTACTATAGTAGTGTTTCTAGGGTGTACTGAGGAAAAGTGTGTGGGTAAGAACATATCTAGGGAAGCATGTACCAGGTGGTTGTTTTAAAATTTGTGTCAAACAAGTGGCTTTTCTGTGGTTGTGGGAATGCCTTGGAGCCATGGTCGTTGTTCAATCTGAACCAAACTACATGGTGGCTGCAAATATTTTTTGTAGGTTTTATGCCTGGTTTTAGCAATCTAAACCATACAAGTTATAATAGTGATTTGATTGATCATATCGAGTTGATGTATATGTCATTTTATATTAGTGGATGGCCTAAATATTTTAGTATGTTGTATGTTTGGAGTTTACTTCAGTGACTCATCTTATCAGGGATGAGACTCTTGAAATTTTTTCTAATTACTGGTTAAGGGAGGAGAGGGAGAATGAGCGAGCATTCAAACTTGCTGCTAATAATTCGTATTAATTTCATAAACTTAAGAAGAATTAAAACTTTAATTTGTGTTAATAATATGGAGTTTCATATACAAGAGGTATCAACTATTTTTAATGTAAAAATTAATGCAAGATTTATCTGCCAGGGCATTCCTGAACAAGCTGAAGTCCCAGCAGTTGCCAGAGCCCCTGCCGTTGGGGAGGTGGCAAACCCTCTAGTCCAGGCTCCACAACCAGCGGTGCCTGCTGGTGGGCCCAATGCTGATCCACTAAACCTGTTTCCTCAGGTAGGTAATTCTGTGTTAGTAAAATTTGAACCACGTTGTATGGTTTTGTGACAATTTATTCTCGTATCAGGGTGTTCCCAATATTGGTACAAATGTTAATGCTGCCAACTTGGATTTCTTGCGTAACAGCCAACAGGTACTTTAATTTCATTATTTGTCTGTCAGCTTGGTTGCATATATGTTTCTAAAGGTTTTATCCATTGACAACTCAGTTCCAAGCCTTGAGAGCTATGGTGCAAGCAAACCCCCAGATTTTACAGGTATTACTGGTTATTGTAAATCCAGCTACTACCATTGGCAATTAGGATCCAACCTAATCAAAGCATACCTTACACTATTTTCTTTTTTAATTGCAGCCCATGCTTCAGGAACTGGGAAAACAAAATCCACACCTAATGCAGCTCGTCCAAGAGCATCAATCTGACTTCTTACGCCTTATAAATGAGCCCATTGAAGGAGAAGAGTATGATGAATGTTTTATGTCATCATTACGTTTTTCTTTTTATTATTAACTAGCTGTTCAACGAGCACCTAATTTACCCTACTTACTTCCTTTGTCATTGAATAAACAAACTTCTATTTAGAATTACATATGGATCATGAAAGTTTGGAAAAAAAAAAAAAAACACTAGAATTAAGATTCTCATGATATTATGTTGTATGTGTATGATCAGGAACCCAGCTGCTGCAATGCCTCAGTCCGTCGTTGTCACCCCTGAAGAGCGTGAAGCCATTCAACGGGTGAGCTATTTACAACTCTCTGCATTCAGTTACTTAGACTGTACTTTTCTTTTATTGCTTTTCCTCAGTTATTTACTGGATTAACATCCAATTAATGACAGAGGATGTATGAAGATAGATTTCTTCAGGCGTTCCTTTTTCATAGCAAATGGCGGAGCTATCTGTCATAAATGTAACAAATGATAGCACTATGTTGGCTATAGCCATGCCATGTGAAGTTTGTTCAGTTTTAACAAACATGGCAATTCACACACCCCTCTGAACACCCAAAAAAATAAAAAAACTGACAAGGAAATTTTGGCAGCTTGAAGATATGGGATTTGCTCACGAACTTGTGATGGAGGTATTCTTTGCTTGCAACAAAAACGAGGAACTGGCAGCGAACTATCTTTTGGATCACCAGCATGAATTTGATGACTAGTTTAGAGCGAATATTTGATTTTCATCTGCTATACACCTTTAGTCTTTCTTGTGTCTTCTTAGTCTTATGAACTCCCTTGTTATTTTCTTTGTTGGTTTTCTTGGGTCTTCTTAGTCTTCTGAACTCCTTGGAGAAGAATATCTACATACCTATTGTTGTCCTCAAGAACCGGAGCATTTGTAGGCTGTTTAAAACACTAGCCAGATAATTTATAGAGTTCCTTTATCCTGCTCCAAATATTATCACTTATTTTAATTTCTTTGGGTTGAAGAGAAGATAGCAAACTCCAAAGACTAAGAATTTGCTACTTTGCATTTGATTATTGTTATAGAGCAGAATAAAAAGCCGAGTACAGGAAATGAAAAATATTACATGATTTGTCTTGTTAACCAAGGAAGTATTACCATGCTGAGGTAAATCATGTACCTTGGTTCCAAATCCAATTTTGAAAGTTTAGCCTAAATCGCATTAACGAAAATAAGTAATGTTTCTCTAAGAAAAACAAGAGAAAGCCTTGAAACTTACCTTGATTATCCCCAAGTATTGTCTCCTATGACATTTTCAATTAAAGAGGGCGTAATGGCATGATGAAGAGAAAATAGCGAAAGTGGCAACTTGCTCTCTAAATTCACTTGAAGTTTCTATTCAAGCAGTTCACATTTGGATAACCGTAAGCCACTTGTACAGAACTTAGGCTCTCAAACCCAATTCTTAATTTATCAATATAAAAAAAAACTAGAGATTCGAAGACAACTAAGAGAATTTTTTTTTTTCTAAATGTATCATGTTTATTTAGGGGGATTTTATAATATTATATAGGTATATTATACTATACTGACGTAATAAATGTACATAATTTTTATATTTTATTAGATATAAAAATGATTTATCTTATTTTTAAATAAACTTAAAAATAATTAATTTATATACATATTATTTATATATTAACTATTCTCCTATATTAAACTTCAATCCTAATGTTGGGTACACCCTTAAAATTTATTTGAGCGTTTTTTTTTTTTTGAGTTTTATTGACGGTTCCTTCCCTCTTTCAGCTTGAGACTTCTATCGATGCAAGAAAGGTTGCATTTTTTTGGCTGCCTATGTCCAAAACGTGTCATTTGGGTTTGAGTATTTTTCGACGTATACTGCAATTTAATGGATGACTATTTTGATAGATGGAATTATTATTTTTTAATATTTTTTATTATGATTTTTTATTCAAACACGTCACTCATAAATTGAAGAAGGTTTTAAAGATATTTTTTATATTTATGTAATATGTCATATTACATGAAATTAATCAATATAAGAATAACATGTGTATAAAAAAAATTATTTTTAAATTTATTTAAAAAATAAAATAAATTATATTTATATTTAATAAAATATAAAAATTATATATATTTATTACGTTAATATAATATGATAATATAATAGAATCATGTAAATTGAAATGTGAGTGAGTATATTTTTCAAAGTCTGAAGTTTTATTAATTTATTTTGGTTTTAAGGTATGACAAAATTGGATGGCCGGTCTTTTCCATGATACGATTTTCCTTCTGTTTTCGTTGTTTGTACGTATTTGACCTCTTTCT
Source organism: Cercis canadensis (assembly GCA_003255065.1). NCBI lineage: Eukaryota > Viridiplantae > Streptophyta > Magnoliopsida > Fabales > Fabaceae > Cercis > Cercis canadensis. The sequence goes on along the minus strand of QAOA01006583.1, from coordinate 425,779 downwards.
CTCTCCGAGTCTTTTCCATAGTGAATGGGCTAAATTTAAAGTCATCGCCAATCGTTTCCTCTTCACTTCTAAGTCTTCATCTCCAAAGAAAAGAGAGTAAAAGTAATGGAAGAAGGAGTAGTTGATTGGTCTGATCTTCCCCCAGAACTGTGGCCCAAGATCGGAAAATGTCTGCAAAGCCGCATCGACGTTCTCCGATTTCGCAGTGTCTGTAAGTTATGGCGTTCATCTCTCCCTCCAACGAATCCAAATTCTCCATCTTTCCCTTTGCAAATTCCTTATCCCATTTCTTCCTCTGTTGGTTCTCACCTCATAGAAACCACTTTCTATCGAATTGAACCATCCCCACTTCATGAAATCCCTTCCTCTTCTTCTTCTTCTTCTTCTCCCAAAGGGTGGCTGATTAAGGTCCAAGACTCTCCCTTTATGCGTTTGCTGAATCCACTCTCCAATCGTCAGCTCTTGAAGCCACCTCCAAATTCCCCAATTTTGTGGAACTTATCGAACTATCGGGTCATTGAATTGCACAAATCATATACCGTTCAAAAATTTCCACATCTTGCTGGTGCTGTGAATAAAGTTGTATTTTTTCCAAGTTCTTCATCATGGGTAGCAAATATAGAGGATTCTGTGGCTTGCTGTATCTATTTAGAAGGTAAATTGGGATTCATGAAATATGGGGATGAGAATTGGACACTTGTGGATGATAAGAATTTCCATTATGATGATGTTATTGTGTATAAGGGGCAGTTTTATGTTACAGATAGATGGGGAACTATTTCTTGGCTTGATATTTCGTCCTTGAAGTTGATACAGTATACACCTCCCTTGTGTGGATTTGGCAATAAGAAGCATTTGGTAGAGTCATGTGGGAATCTTTATGTTGTTGACAGATACTATGGCAGGGAACTAACCGGAGACAGAAGGCGAAATCACGTTCATCTTGATCGACATGCTGTGGTGGAGAATTTCAAAGTTTATAAATTGGATGAAGAGTGGGGAACTTGGGTAGATGTGAAGAATATGGAGGATAGGGTGTTTGTTTTGGCTAGTGATTGTAGCTTCTCTGTTTCAGCAAAAGAATTTTCTGGGTTTCAAGGGAATTGCATTTACTTCACTGATCTTTTTGATGCTCGTGTTTACAACTTAAACGATCATGGCATCGTTCATATTGAATTTGATCCAAGCTGTCCACAATTGTTCTGGCCCCCCCCATCATGGCTGAGAGTCTGAGAAAGCATAGCCAGATTCACATTAATTATTGAGTTTAGGTATATAGTATTGTCAATCATGATTTGCATATGATATGTATTCTTAATTAGGTCCTAATTTCAACTTTCAATTTAGTCCTAATTCCTTATTTTAGGAGGTTCAAGGAGTTGGATCAGCTGCATCTGTGTACAAATTTACTTGTTTTTAATAGTGAGCCTAGTGGCATCTCCTCTTATCATAAGAATTAAAAGGTTGATGTCAAGGGTTCTATTCTTGTCGTGTACTTCTCTTCATTCTCCGTGTACATTGTGCTCCTTTTGTAATAAAAATTGATTGTTTCTAGATTTGATGGTTGGAATGATGGTTGTGTAAAATGAGTTATGAAACAGATAAGCAGCTGTTTGGGTTGCAATATTACCATTAATGGTAGAATGTATAATGTTTGTCCTTTAACCTTGTGGTAGGGGTTCAATACAACTGAATGCACTCTAGGTAAAGTTGAATTAAATGAGGAATATAATTTATATTTGCATACTATAGTGGGGGCCTAATGCTATGTTTGGATGGATGGAACAAATGGGGAAGGGATGAATGAAAGAAGAAAAAGTAACATTTCCTTGTTTAGAAGATTTTGAACGAGAGAATTAATGGAATGGAAAGGTATCCAATTTTATTTCATCCTCCTCAAACCCCAAAATTTCTCCCCGGTAGAAGCAATGGAATGCAACATCTTTTTAATTAAAAAATTATAAAATTACTAACTAACCCTTAAGTTCTTTTCAAATTTTAAAATATAAGGATTATATTAGAAATTTACTTTTATAATTTAGCTTCTTTCATTTCACTTCAACTCCTAAACAAGGAAAAGATAGTTCTCCTCCCTTTCTTATTTAAACATCCAAACAAGGGGAAGGTAACTCTCTCTACTTTCCCTCCCTTCCCTTTATGGTCCATTCCATTCCTTCCCCTTCAAACTTCCAAACATAGCATAAATGAATTTGAGCTGTTCAAAGTTTTTTTTTTTTGTTGGATCTAGTTAAAATTATAAGGTGATTGATAAGTGTAATATAAAATAATATAAAATTATAGTATATGTGAGTAATATAACTCTTAAAATATATAAGATGAAGTCAAATTATATTTTCACTATATGTTAGAATAAACAATATAGTAGCCAACGAGGATTGGTTTAGTTGATAAGGATCAAATTACTTCGCTTGTAAGACCTAGGTTCAAATCTCATTGAGAGCAGTTTTCATTTGATAGACAACCTGTAAGTACTACTGTAAATTCTTGCTGAGGCTTGTGACATGTCCCAGCCTTAGAATGGGGTAGCCTCCCTTTACCCTAAAATTTTTGTAATAAAAAAAGAATAAACAATATAGCAATTTTGGTGTTGATATTTATGATTAGATTTTCAAAGTATGTATATAATATTAATTTTTTATTTGTACAAACACATACATCACAAACTAGTTTATAGATTTTTCAAAAAGATTGAACTTCTAGGTTCAAATTTTTATTTCTCTATATTTGTGTTTGAAAATCTAACTCCACCTATCTAATAAAAAATATTAATCTTTTTAATTTCTAATGAGATGAGTGTGTCAAAAGACTCAAAACATATCTAATTTTTTAAAAAATAATTTTAGGAACTTTTTTCTTCAAAAATAAGTATACAAATTCAACTATATTTTTTCATCCATAAAGCTTAAATATGATTTACTAAGTTTATTAATATAAATGTATTGTTGTAAAATATAAATAGAAACATGTACCAAAAATAAAAAATCTAAATAGAAACAAGCTTAGGCTAATTTCTCATGTTGGGCTGTTTTCATGTCCAATGGGCTGATGGCTAGTGATTGGGCAATAAAAGTCTGGTCCAATCCATACCTTCATCAAAGCTATGCGTTTTGTCTATAATTTTCCCACTTTCCTCGTCTTCTTCTTCCTCTTCTGAGTCTTCTTGTACTGCACCTTAGCTTCCTAGATCCGCCACACGCCGAGCTCGTATTTTGTCCAACTATGCCGCCAACTCCATTAATTCCTCTGTAGTTTGGTTTTGGTTGATTGTTGATGATGGAGAAGGGGAAGAAGGTGAAGCAGAAGAAAGACAAGGAAACTGTTGTTGATGATGGTGATGGGGATTGTTGGTGGTGGATAGTTGAGAAGGGAACTGCAGCTACATTTGTTACCATAGCTTTGTTTGCATTGTTGGTTCGGGTGGCTGTGTCATACCATCCTTACTCTGGTGCTGGAAATCCTCCAAAATTTGGAGACTTTGAGGCACAGAGGCATTGGATGGAGATTACCCTTAATCTCCCAATCAAAGAATGGTACCGCAATAGCACCAGGAATGATCTTAGCTATTGGGGACTCGATTACCCACCTCTTACTGCCTACCAGAGTTTCATTCATGGCCTTTTTCTCAGATTCTTCCACCCTGACTCGGTTTCGCTCTTCACTTCCAGAGGTCACGAGTCCTATCTTGGGTGGGCGTCTAACTCAGTTCTCATAAATTAGGATCTTTTTAACTGCTGTAGTTTCTAAAATTCTTAATTTTGTTGATGTGTATTGGACTATGTCTTTCTAGTTTGTTAAATGTGACTCTCCTATGCAAACTTGGGATCCTTTCCATTGCTATAATTTTAAAAATCCTTAATTTTGTTGATGGGTATTTTTACTAAGTTTTTTATTTTGTTAATTTTGACTATCCTATGCAGAAAATTGCTGATGAGGTGGACAGTTTTATCTTCTGATGGCCTCATATTCTTCCCAGCTGTTCTATACTTTGTTATTGTTTATTACAATCAACCTTCCCGTAACCGTAAAAGTGATATAGCATGGCACTTAGCCGTTATTCTGCTAAACCCATGTTTGATCTTAATTGATCATGGTCATTTTCAGGTATTGAAAAAACAAAGAACTTTTTTGTTGTTCTTTCCTTTTTTTGTTTTCTTATTTCTTGGTCACAGGTTTGGTAGTTTCTTCGTTTTAAATGTCTTGTTTATTGTATTTCAGTACAACTGCATCAGCTTGGGCCTTACTATAGCAGCTGTTGCTGCTATCCTCTCAGGCAAAGATCTTGTTGCATCTGTTCTATATTGTCTGGCTCTAAATCATAAACAGGTTAGTTTCATATGTCATTGCCTAGGTCTATCCTTCATTATATTTATTACTTTCCAGCTATTCTTCCCAGGAGGAAATGTTATTCAAATTTTGCTATGATATAATTATTTCTCGAGGCATTTCGTTTACTTGTTTGCTGGATGATTCATTCATGTATTTGTCCTCTCTGAAGTCAGAAGACTCAGAACTCAAAGATTTGACAGTAAAGTTGGAAAATTAATTGGAGCTAGAGCAACCTACAACTAAAATTTTTGTCGACCACAAAAACAAAAAAGTTGGAAGATCAATTGGTGGGGATTGTATATTTTGTTCCTTTTTTTTTTCCCCTTTTAATTTATCAGTTAGATTGTGATATACTTCTTAGTCTATAGTATACACTTGCTTGAATAAAATAAAATCTGTAAATCTTTTACAAAACCAAACTTGATGGCTTTGTCAGTTTAGTATTACCTTGTGCAGATTTCATTGAATAAGAGACAATGAATTCTCATGGTTGTACAGTAAGGCCATAAGGTGGTAGAACCACTGTATAGGGTTGCTCGGGAAATAACAAAATGCGATAATAATATAAGGCAGGCAACTAAGGATTAAGGACATTGTTTACTTCACCTGAAGTCACCTGTATCTGTAATCTTTTCCCTTTTTCTGTTCTTTGGGGAAGGACTAACTATTGCTGTCCAATCTTTTGCAGATGAGTGCTTATTTTGCACCTGCTTTTTTCAGCTATCTACTGGGTAAATGCCTGAGGTGCAAACATCCACTCATTGAGGTGTCAAAACTGGGTTTGGTGGTTGTAGGGACCTTTGCAGCTGTGTGGTGGCCGTATCTATATTCAATGGATTCCATTTTGGAGGTAAATGCGATATGATTGGCTACTAGAAAATGCACTTTTGTTTTTGCTTTGGTTTTCTTGATTTTTGAATTCTTACTGTTACCTGAAAGTTAGTAACCTTACTTCTTGCTGTTGGGTTTCCCTTGGACAGAGAGAGTTCGACAATTATTACCTTCATTCTGTTTAAAATTCTTTTGCTAACGTGGAAATAAATTGACCCATTTTTCTCTGATAAAATATACATGGGGCTTCTGCCTTCTGCCCATGTTATCAATCCGAGTTCTTGCATGAAAACTGGCTTGGGCTGCTAAATACTCAATCAACCCATTTTATCCTATATGTCGAGCTTCTGCCTTCTGCCAGTGTTATCAGTCCCACTTCTTGCATGAAAACTAAACACTTGTGATTAGTTTAGGCAATTCAAAGCCTGCTGCAACTTGATATTCTATTATGGTAAAAGCTTGGTGATGAAGATATATAATTTTTTTTAATTATTTGTAATTTAAATCCTTTAGATATTACTACTAGTGTTGGTTCTTTGTACAGTGTACTCAACAGACTAATTGCATGTATTTGAGAGTAGTTCGAGAGTTACTCAGAAGTTATTGAATGAGTAACTTAAGAGCCTGGTCTGTTCTGGAACATTGAATGTCTAATAAAAGGGGTCTCTCTGTAGTTTCCAGAGCAGGAATGCAGTGTTTTAACTCCTCATGTCCTCTAGTTTAGTGCCAAAATAACTCCTCATGTCCTCAAGAGTGTTAAGGTTTATGGAGAACTGTTAATGAGCAGGTTTTCTCTCTTTTTTAAAATAGAAAATTCTGTGGCATATTTAAGTTTAAAGTAGCAAATGTATGGATATATACATAAAAAGGTAACTAGGTGATGACTGAAAGATTATTTTTATAAATCTTTTACATGCTTCTTCATGTGAAAGCTATTTGGGCTTGAAGTTGAAGTCTGGAGAAAGCATGCACCTATGACTACCTTAGTGTTATAGTTCAGTGTATTCATAAGAATGGGGACATTAAAGGCTAAATTCTGAGCTACTTAGTAAAATAATGTTACAGTACTCTGTCTAGGCACCATTTGAATTAAAACTTAGCCTGGTAGAAGAAAGTCTAAAAATTGCTTTTTAGTATCCCGAACATATGATAGTTTCAGTGACTGAATTAGGTGAGGATAGCTTCTATAGGCTTTGAATAAGATATGTACATGGCTGATGTTTTTATGCTCGATTTCTTGTTTAATATAATTACATATAAAAGAAAGATCACTGGAGTATACATGCTCCACGGATTTAAAAGGAGAAGTGATCCTTATTTGGAAGGGATACATGTAGATAAAGGGATGGCAAAAGGAAATTTAAAAGTTTAATCCTTGTAGACACAAAAGAAAAGCAGGAATTTATTTTCTTATGGCCTTTGAAATATACTTGTAATATAGGTTTCCTACATAAATTTAAAAACCCTTCCCCCTCTTACTAAGACTACAGAATGTTCTTGTAAATTATGGCCAATACCAAGTAGGTCCTTGAGCAGATCCTACATTAGCCCTTGCTCAATGAATAAAAGTTACTCAAGGGATAACAAGCTGATCTTCCCCAAGAGCTCACATCGACAGGAAGGTTTGGCACCTTTTACTAAGATCAATGTAGTTGTATGTATAAGCTGCTGATGTAGATCTACATGGACTTATTAATTGGGTTTGTCTGTCATAAGCCTGGATTACAAGTAGACTGGATTAGTTGATTGATGCCTTCCTTGTTCTTGTTTTGTTCTAAATGTTTGAGGCAGAACCACGAAAGCTAGGGATAGGATTATTTTAAGTTCTTTATAGCAGCAGGTTACTCTATGGGTTATGGGATATGGGCATAAAATGGTGTGCATGTATATGATATTTGAAACATCAAGTCGCAATATGCTTGTAAGTTAAGTAATACTTTCCTTCTCATTGTTTTGTCCTATATTCCAATTTGAGTTGGCCCAATTAAAGTGTCTGATAGAGCCCAAGATACTATGGGTATGGGTACGGGTCAGGTGAGGGATCCGGGTAATACTAACACTAACCCAAAACAGTTGAAGGTCTACTCTAGGAGGAAGGCAGGAACACGTGGAATTAACCAAGGAGAGGCAGGTGGTTATGGAGAGAGAATGCAGTAACGGTTTAGCTAAATAGGAGGAAGGCACGAGAGTGTGAGGGGAGAGATAGTTTTGTGAGTTGATTCAGCATTCTTTGCTTGGGACCTATAGCTCTGTGAGCTAAGGGAGAGGGGGGACTCATCAGTGTCAGTATTGGAAAGTCATAACAATTTAACATAATTTGTCATTATGATTGCATTTCAACAAATTAATATGTTAATAAAGGAATATATATGTGATCTCAAATACATGGTACGTTCATGTATTTGCTTTGCTTTAACTTTCTTCTGAAGTTAGACCTTTTGTAATTTCTGTAATCTATGGTGAAAGTACTAGCAAATGTATGGCTGCATTTAAGAGCACATCAAGATTTAAAATAATTATATCCAAGTTCTATATTCATAAATCATTAGTTTTCTTAAAATATTATTAAATTTAGGAATCTACAACCTAATATGAGGTATTAGAAGTCTGCTGTCTGAGAAAGCAATAGATGAAACTAGGTGGTGGAAATGACAGATGTAGGATTATGTAAACTAAATCCAAATCAGTCAGTTGGGAAATCCAGTTAAAAAAGAGAGATGTCTTCTTTCTTAGCAAAACTCTTTTCTAATGTTTACAGCAAGGATCTTAGTTATTTGCTTGTGGCTCTTGGAACAGGTTCTTTCTCGTCTTGCTCCTTTTGAAAGGGGAATATTTGAAGATTATGTAGCCAACTTTTGGTGCACTTCTTCAGTTCTCATCAAGTGGAAGAGATTGTTAACAACACAGTCACTGAAGTTTCTCAGCTTCACAGCAACTATTTTAACTTGCCTCCCTTCGATGATTCAACAAATAAAGTCTCCTAGTAACCAAGGTTTCCTTTATGGGCTGCTGAATAGTTCATTCTCATTTTACTTATTTTCTTTCCAAGGTTGGTAGTAATTCTTCTCTCTTCACCTTGCATAATTGTGATAATTATATATATTCTTTCATCTTATGAATAATTGTTTGTGCTCCTTATTGTGGTCTTGCAGTGCATGAGAAGTCCATTTTGCTGCCACTTCTGCCTGCAAGCCTGTTGGCTGTGGAAGAGCCTTTTCTTTTCAGGTGGTTCATGCAATTTGCTATGCTCTCCATGTTTCCTCTTATGTGTCGTGACGAACTGGTTCTTGCATATGTGTCTTTGCTTGCTCTCTTTATGCTTATTTTCAATGCACCTCGTCAACACAAAATTAGAGAGAGTAATTGTTTCACAGGCATAGCAATTATGTATCTGCCTATATTATGTTGTTTTTTTATTCTTCACATTGTTTACTTGACCATGCGTCCTCCTGAGAAGTATCCTTTTCTCTTTGAAGCAGTGATTATGCTTCTATGCTTCTCTCAGTTCATACTTGTTACTCTTTGTACCAATTTAAAGCAGTGGGCATTAAAGAAACCTATTAAATTGGAAGAAATGAACAAGAAGCTCATCTGACATTTGTTTTCCAAAATTAAGATTCTACTGTTGGTAACGTTTGTTTTGTATATATAGCTTTTTGTCATATCGTGTGGATGTAGAGGTGGCATTTCTTTTATGCATATTAGCAATGGTTTATGATAACAAAGGTGCTGGTGGTGCTCTTACACCAATCTTTGTATGGGAGGAAATGAGAGAAAACATGGAATTGCAATTCGTGGTTTGGAGTAACTCTTTTGCACAATATCTGCTTGTAGAGGGTGTGGATTGATGTGATCCTTAATCCATGTGAAAGAATAGATTTTAAAATAACATCAACATAATAAAAGTCCTGTGCTCTAATTATTGACCTTCTTTCTGAGATGCTTGTGCATTGGTTTATACTGGCCGAATTTGGAGGTTGGCCTGTTTTCCTTTTATAATGGGTTCTTGATCTTTACTCTTGTGGGTTGCAGCATTTTCCATTGTTTGGTTCTTACGTTTTCTTTTCCTGTCCCCGTATCCAGCTTGTGTTTCAAATTTCATTGGTGCTATAAAATACCATTGGAAGTAATTATTCATGGACTGGTACTTAGGTTAAGTATGTAGATATAGGAATGCCTTGACAAATAGGCAATATGAGGCTGACAGTTTCTTCCCCGAGTCAGAATTGATGGTCAACTTGTTTGGGGTTGCAGAAGCAAGCTTGTCTCTAATGCCACTCTATTAAGTATTTAGATATAGCATCTTTCTCATCAGATATGCTGCCACATCTTAATATTCTTCAAGTAGCCAACTGCAGGCTGCATCATTTGAGAAGCTTTATAGTTCCAAAGAAACCTTTATCTTGGGCCAAACTGACTAATAATGAGCTATACACACCTGATGAGAAATGAGAGGAAAAGCAAGGGAGTGTGGAATTTACTTCTTTCTACAACCTTGGAACTCATCATAATTACAAGATGTACAAGTCTTGTGTAACTTGTTTTCATTGCAAATACTGGTCGAAGTAGAACCCACATTTTTACACTTGTAGCGAACCTTGATAGCTTGTTTGGATGGGGTCATGGAGATTAGAAAGAAAGGAGAGAGAAGGCAAGGGAGGGGATGTTAGTTAGATCATATGCTCAACTCTTGCATTCTCCTTTCCTTTTGTGTTCTTCATGGGGATTTTTCTCCTCTTGCCACGTTTAAGCCTCTTCAGCTCCATGTGGATCTATCATAGTAAGACATAAGAGTGCCTCCACCTTTTTGCACCTGTCCTGAACATGTTTTTTTTTTTGTTTTTTTACCTAGGGACCTCGGCTTAATACCATTATATGGATTGAAGTCAAACTAGGGGTGAGCATTGGCTGGGTTCGGTTGGTTTTGATCCCTAGACCAGCCACTCGATGGTACCAATGATAAGGCCCGCAGTCGACCCTGTAAAGGATAAAACTGATGGAGCTTGGTTTCGTCGGTTATGCGAGCGGATCAGACGGTTAACGTCAGACCAGATTCTGTCACAAACCACATTAAGGATTGTTGTGGCAAAAATTTGTGTAAACATCGTTAGTGCATATTGAAGAGATACATATAGCTTTCTCTATATTTGTCATGAGTGGAACTGTGAGGAATTAGATAGTTACAAGGAGTCCCACATTGCCTAGTAGGCGGGAATATGTGGGAGTTATAAGTTGGGAGGCACCCTTTCCTAACAGACTAGTATTTTAAGGTGAGTTCTACCTCTCAACTATAACAATGGTATTAGAGCAGTTTGTTCTTGGTGGCGACTTGTTGGCAGTTCCCTCTGGCAGTCTATCCTTGGTGGCCACTTGCTAGGGACTAGACGTACCCGGGGTCAAACATGAACTGCCGAGGATGTCGACCTCAAAGGGGAATGTATTGTCATGAGTGGAACTGTGAGGGATTGGATAGTTACAAGGAGTCCCACATCGCCTAGTAGGTGAGGATATATGGGGGTTATAAGTTGTTATAGTCAAGAGGTAGAACTCACCTTAAAAGACTAGCCTGTTAGGAGATTGTGCCTCCCAACTTATAACCCTCACATATCTCCGCCTACTAGGCGATGTGGGACTCCTTGTAACTATCCAATTCCTCATAGTTCCACTCATGATAATATTGGATGCCGACCTTGATGTCGGTGGGTAAATCCTTTTGAATTCAAAAGTTTGAACATAAGGTTGGTATGGTTGTCAAAAGTTGTGAGAGATTTGTTGGAGATTTTGACCCCGGGTACGCCTGGTCACCACCAAGGATGGACTACCAGCGTGTCGCCACCAGGAACGAACTGCTCTGATACCATTGTTATAGTCGAGAAGTAGAACTCACCCTAAAAGACTAGCCTGTTAGGAGATGGTGCATTCCAACTTATAACCCCCACATATCCCCGTCTACTAGGTGATGTGGGACTCTTTGTGACTATCCAATTCCTCATAGTTCCACTCATGATAATATTGGATGCCGACCTTGATGTCGGTGGGTAAATCCTTTTGAATTCAAAAGTTTGAACATAAGGTTGGTATGGTTGTCAAAAGTTGTGAAGGATTTGTTGGAGATTTTGACCCCGGGTACGCCTAGTCGCCACCAAGGATGGACTGCCAACGTGTCGCCACCAGGAACGAACTGCTCTAATACCATTGTTATAGTCGAGAAGTAGAATTCACCCTAAAAGGCTAGTCTGTTAGGAGATGGTGCATTCCAACTTATAACCCCCACATATCCCCGTCTACTAGGTGATGTGGGACTCTTTGTAACTATCCAATTCCTCACAGTTCCACTCATGATAATATTGGATGCCGACCTTGATGTCGGTGGGTAAATCCTTTTGAATTCAAAAGTTTGAACATAAGGTTGGTATGGCTGTCAAAAGTTGTGAGAGATTCGTTGGAGATCTATGCCAATATTGAAATTTGGACCTAACCCCTTTCTTAAGTAGCTAAGTGCGCCAGTGTACTACCAACTCTCATCTTTACTTGCTTGGAAGACAAACATTCATGGTTCATTTTGTTCAACTGCAAGTGGCTGAACCTGTTGTTATCATCCACAATCATAATGACATTCAACAATCTCTCCTTCAATTCTAAAGTTCATCCTTTGACCAATAAAGTTACCAACTCTTATCTTTGCTTGCTTTGAAGGCAAACATTCATGGTTCATTTTATTCAACTGCATGTGGCTGAACAGCCTGAACCTGTTGTTATCATCTACAACCATTATGACATCCAACAATCTCTCCAATTCTAAAGTTCACCCTTTGACTAATAATCCATTATTTACCAAGAAGGGAGTGAAAAATGAAAATCATGCATAAGAAGGGAGTGATTTATGGAAAGATGCTATGAGATCAAGGAGTATTGGCATGCCATATTGATTCTTTGTAGCACCTTTAACTCAGCATAATTAGGACTAGTGTTTTGTCTTTTGAACACTCAGATTAAATCAGAATGTTGTAACCCTATTTTATATGAGCAATTGTTCAAGACAAATATTTACTACGAGTGAAAAAAAAGTAGGACCACTTTCACTGAAAACCTTATCATGTGGTTGATTAGGTAAGCAATGATTGATGTTTTCCTCTCCATAAATGTTCTTTGCTAGTTATTTAGCTTGGTATTTGCCCTTTTTTCTGATTGTAAGGCATCCATTTTAAACCAGAGAATCCAAAAGGAAAGATAGAAAAAAAAAAAAGAAAAAAAGAAATGGGATGAGAAAAACTAAAAATGAAGAAATGTAGCAAGGATTATCAAGGAATAACGAAATTCATATTATATTGATGGTAGATATCAAAAGTGACAATTACAAAGAAAAAAAATGTCTTTTTAGTAGTTGAAGTATCTTTAAAAGGGCATTACTTTGGACTTAGAAATATATATTTGTTCAATATTATAAGTCCTATTATAAAGATATTACATACAATACAAGTGGTTCACAAATTTTTTAAAAAGATTGAAGTCCTAAGTTTAAATTTTTATACCTTTATATCTCCAATTAAAAAATTTAACTCTACTTATCTAATGATAAAAAATAAAAACCATTAATATTTTTGTATCTAATCATATATTGAATACATACCAACAAGCGTTTAGTTCAACTGATAGCAAGTTGAATCTTGGGTGTGTGCTTTTGGCTGTAGTCAAGAGTTCGAGGTTTAGTGAAAACAGAGAGGGAAAACTGTAATTGCTCTAACCCTTGAACGATATTAGTCTCATGCCCAATAGAATAAAATGAAAATACTCGTGCTATTAACTAAAAAAAGAAAATATATTGAATACATCCATTTTATATATAGTTCATATTAGTTACTGAAATTAGTTGAATTTGAAACGTTTTGCTTTCACAAACATTCCAATTGTTACAATGTTTCTTATCATTATGAAGACTATAATTTCAAAAAGTTACTAATAAATTCTAAGAACTGTGAGCAAGTGATTTTTTTTAACTATTAGATAGATTAAGCTCAAATTGATGGCTAGAAATATGAGAGAATGTGAATTTAAACTTAAGACCTCAATTTTTTTAAAAGATTTTTGGATCAGTTGTATTGTATATGCTTGTGTCGTATATAAGTAATTATATGCTTGTAAAATTAAGAAATTTTCATGGCCTATATTTAAAATTTCATTTCTGTTTATTGTAAATAATTACATTTGTTTATATACCATGAAATTCCTAATTATGAAATTGATTCATATATGGGATGGTTTAGCTACTAGATTTGGTCATGGCCTTAAAAGTGAGAGTCGATCAGTTTTATAATACACAATGCTAGATCTTCATTTTTTTTTGGTTCAAGGAAATTAATACATATTCTGACCCACAACTAACAATATATTGCCACGTATAGGAGAGCAGTAGGTTAATTCTCTTACTACAACTCTATGGGGAACATGATGGAAAGTTGGAAACAACATTTGTGTGACTAAAACATAAGTTACTTGCAAACATCAGAGGATCGTCAGGTTAGATAATCAAACTTAAGCAGTTAGCTAGACAGAATATGTGAATACACAACTCTAGCGTTGTATATTATATAACTGGCCTTCCATACTAATAGTAATTACACTTTTTTCTTGGAGAGGAGATCAGAGGTTGAATGTTCTTCCATCTCATAAAAAAGAAAAGAAACCAAAAAAGGAGATGCCAAGATTAATAAATGTCATTCTTTTTTGGGTTAGAAATGAGCGCAATGCAATTTAAAGTAGGGAAGAGAGTATATTAGAGAGATTGAACCATGTGATGCGCCATTTTAGATCCACACGTAATTTATGCCATTGAACCTTAAACCTGCACGTGCATGTGCACACACACACATTAAACATTTTGGTTCACTTACCTATGAGAAATGCAAGGATGCACATGCATGCACACACAAAAAATATGTTGGTTTACTTAACTATGGGATGCGCACGCATGCGCATACACACATAAAACATGTTGGTTTACTTAACTATGGGAGGCATCATTTTAGACCCACATGTAATTTAACACACTGACACATACACACTAAATGCCCATTTTAATTCATTATGCAATTGCAATTGAGGAGATTTGAACTGGGAAGGAGATGAAGAGACTAATCTTATAATTGTGAGAGCACACTCCACTAAACTAGAGTTCTTCCTCGCCCTTTTTAATTCATTAAAATATTGTTCATTCCTAAATTTATTTACACATGTGACATGAATAGCAAAAAGTATACACAAGTGACATGCTCAATATTTCTTGACGCGTCATTCATTCCCAACTTAACCTTAAAACTAAAAGGGGCCGAATAATAGGTATGTCCCTAGGGAAAGACATAGTACCAATCAAATAAAGGGTCTTTGTCCCATACCAAAGAACTTGAGATCATAATAAAAGGACTTCCACGTTCTTATAGCACTTTATGTCCTTCTGCAGAAAAGGTAAAATTCCGAAGGGAAAAAATATACCAAGAAACATGTAGGGTCAATATTCCTAGCAATTCTTTGCTTTATCTCCCATTTTCACATCTCAGCCGTAAAAGCATCTATACTGTAATCTGGTGATGTACGGCACGGATCGAACCTGTCTTAGTTTGTTCTCCGTTCTCTTGGCTTTGTGGCACTCTGCCTCTATTAAGGACAGCCAACCCCCCATATAGGAATCTGTCCCTAACTTTTATACTATGAACAATTTGTATTCTAATCATTATCACATTTTGATTCTCTTAGCCCTTTCCGCCAAGGATGACATTTCATAAGCTTGTTTTCTCACAATAAGTATAGTATACTCCCCCTAACTCCCCTCTTTAAGTAACTTTCTTAGTCTTCATATTTACTATAATCACGCACCGTCATACTAATCTTCGCCGTTGGATTATTAATTAGGGCATGCGTTTTGAATTCTAGAAAGAATCACAGAACATATCCAAAGCCAAAAGTGAGTTTGGATTCTTGGACTGGATTCTGATTACCCTTTTCATCATATAACTACCAAAGTTTGATGATTTCTTAATGCGAGGGCTTGTGTTGTTAAACTTTCGGTTGGGTTTGATTAGGATTCTTAATCCACTTGGGTATATGGGCCTAGCCTTAAAGAATAGAAGACTTGAAATGCATTGAAAAGCAGTTCAAACTTGACGAGTTCTTAAATATCCCCTTAATCCTTCGTTGCTTTATATGAATGAAAGGACTCTTAAACGTTGACTCTTATCTTCATGTGCTCAACTTAAAATGAAGGCTCTTGAAAAGTTCAAGTTCTGTTCTATATTTTTATAATAGTATTCTCACATTACTCCATGCTTTATATTCTCCAGTGTAGAATCCTAATCTTTCTTAAAGTAATTATAATATATGATATCAAGATCTTCTTTTTATGCTCTTGTTCCAAATTATATGAATCTAATACTAACGATATTAGCTGGTTTAATGATCACTTAGCTTGTCCTTCTTGCTCAATTTTTTGAGTTTGAATTTCACCACATATCGGATTATGAGGTTATAGTTATATCCGAATGTGAAATAATCTATCTATATATTCATATTATTATAAAAGAAAGATTATGCATTTAATACTGCAATTTGTTTGATTCATTGATCGCTTTAGTTTAATTTTCTTGCTCCATATTTGAGTTTGAGTATAAAATGTGAAATAAGCTACCTATATATCCAATTATATAACCTATATATCCAATTATATATAAAATTTATAAATCTAATGACATTATTACATATTTATATATATTTTTTATCTAAAAAAACTTTAAGTCTAAAATATTTAGGGTGTCTTAGCGCACAATGTAAAAGGTAACAACAAACTAAATCATTAGGAGTTATTTAATAATAAGAGATTTTGATAATTTATAAAAAAAAATTAAAGATTCAAACCTATATATACTATGATTTTAGTGACACAGCATGTGCACTTGTGCAAAGGGCAAGAAAGGATTGGACAGCATATTGCATGGGTTAATTAAATTAATGTGGTGTTAAAGACAATGTTATGTGGGTGAAACTCATTATATGCACCAAATAAAAAGGGCACTGAATTAGACATTAAATGAACTTGTCTTACAAGTTGCAAGAGGAGTCATAAATAATTTATACATGCATTTTGAAACAATGTAGCATAAATGAAACCTTTCTTTTGGCATAAAGAATAACCCCACTATGTTTTCTCTTAATCTAGAGTACCCTTTTTTGTTTATTTGTTTGATTAAGTGGTCAGTTTCACACAATGTCAAAGGCATCTAAAACTAAAGGTCTCCAAAGGGCCCTCACTACTGATAGCCTTTTGGCGGAAAGCTATGGCTAAGCAAGAAACACATTTTACGATACACTGCCTTTGTTGATTTGCAAAATTACACTTTAAGTAGATTTTGTTTCCCTGCTATTCATTTTTCCAGGACAACACCCATAATTGTCAAAGATACTATTTAACTAACCATCTAGTTAGTTGCTTTTGGAATCATTCCTGTCCTCTTGAGAGGCATTTTTTCCTAGGAATATAGCATTTTACTTTAAGGGTGGGGGTAACTGATGCCGAATGAAAATCAAAGCTTTTTGACGTAAATATTATATTTTCGAAATAAATTTATGCATCTATGATAATTTTTAACTTATTTACATATGTATTGTACAATTTTTTTTTTAAAAAAAAGAATATGACTTGTGGGGACTACTAAACACGCTTTTGGCCACATGACACGTCTACACTGGATATGCCGTGTGACATTCGATGTGTCAGGTGGTTCCTACAAGCCAAATTTTGTTTTCTTTTTTTTAAAAAGTACAATATATGTGTAAATAAGTTAAAAACTACCATAGATGCATAAATTCATTCTTAAAATATAATATTTAGATCAAAGTACCTGAAAACCTAATCTTTTGTTTTTTTGCCATAAATTAAAGGTGTTTGAAGTATAGAAACTTCTCTGATAAACTTGTCCAAGATTACACAATATTTTTTTGTTTCATTGGAGATTATACAATGAGTAGCCTATGTTATTCTCTTATTGTGAATTGCATTTTGTTTGTTTGTGATATTTAAACTGGAAACTTTTTTTTTTTGATTACATAAGAGTGTAATGTGCTGGAAGACGAGGAGGGTAGCACACCACGAGAATAAAACTCTTGACATTAAGCACTTTGATTTCTTTGATAGGAGAAGATGCTATTAGACCTAAAAGTCATTGACAAACTTAAAACTTTTATAATAAAGTACTCAATACTTAACTACTGGGACGTGATGTTTTAAAATTAAAGATGATATATATTAGTTACTCTCTAATTAATATTTTAACAAAAAATTTAAGGAAATTTGAAACTAATATAAAAATGTAAGATTCAGGAACATCTTGAGATATTAATTATTCTCCTCTTGTAAAGTATATAATTCAATGCTTGTTTCTTATTTTTCATTGATGTAAACATGGATAAAAACCAAATTTGAAGCATATTTTGCTATTTTTTAGGGTCACTCTAAACAGGATTGGGAAAGAACACAGCTAAAGAGAGACTAGATGGCCATATATTATACATGGAATCCCCGTATTCACAATTGATGGGACGGCAAAAAATCCTCACTTAATAAGACAAAGAAACTCAATGTATAAGAGTTTCATAGGCTTTTATCATAAAATAGAAGTTTACATGCCAAGAACTACACTTTGAATGATGATTGAAATTTGAATGTTAATAGAAAATGATAGTGGGAGTAAAATAGTTGCAGGCTACAGGGTAGTTGAGTTGTAAAGGCATGGGAAAAGGAACATGCAGAAACAGCAGCACAGGGCAATGCTCTGCCAAATTCAATCAGAAATTCTGGCCAATTCAGAAAGCCGTTACATGTAGCACTTATAATTTTTTATTAGACCTTTCTGAGGTCATAAATGTATCGCCAGTCAAGTTTGCACTGACTTAATTTACTGTTCGATCATCACTCTTCATTTTTATTTCTTGGTTCATTAAGCCCCTCTTTTGTTGAATAAGCACCAATAAAGATAATAACAATATTACTTATATACTAGTTAGATTCACGTTACTACATATTATTATAGTTAACATAACTGGTTGGATCAAGTTGCATCGACCAAAGGGTATTTGATTCAAATCTTGTTAGTGATTCTTTTTTAGTAAATATACACTAGTATTCTAGTGTGCCTTACCTTAAAGTTAGAGTGATTTATCTGGTTCTTGAATTTTATAAAATGTACAAAAATATGAGTTGATTAAGGTTCAATTGTGTTGACAGATAACAATAGCGCGAGTCTAATTAACATGCCAATAACAATACTTGTTAAATCAAAATTGGAGCATCATGAAGTTTGAAATTACAACCACTTTCTGCAATGAAGCTAAAGAGACACGACATACATAGGCACAATGAAATAGCACACTTTGACATAATTCCAACAAAAACAAAACAAAAACCATCCCACAATTTCTTTATTCTTCCTTCTAGCTCAGCTGCTGGCAAACAGAAGAGGGTCATTACTTTCCGTCCAATGTCACAACTACTAGCTAATAACTAACGACTACTAAAACTTTATCTGTCAAAAAGTCAGAACCCTTTGTTTCTTTATCTTAAACTAGAAAGTCAGAATTTGAATACTGAGTTCTAACAAGAGAAATGTGCATAAAATTAAAGGCTCTAGTTAGTATTTTCTTTCTGACAAGTAGAGTGAATGTGCATGGAGTAAGGCTCGTATGATTTCACATCTATTACAACTCTACTAATATGTATACATGATAATACTTGAATTTAGTTAAATGTATTCTGAATTCGATCACTTAAACTTTTTTTTTTTTTTTTCGATCAAAGTTTTTACACCTCTTTGTGCAAACATGATTTCTTCGTAAGTGATACCATTCTGGTACAATTTAAATATAATTGAAACTACTTATAATACTTTTTAATTAAACTCAATCTACAACTGTACGTGTATGCAGTATTGTCAGTCTAATTAGCTTCCAAGTTGTATTATTGAATGTGCATTATTGACTGCACTCTTCTTTAGAGAAAAGCCAGCTATCTCTCACCTTTGATTAGGGAGGTGCATGCAGACCAGGAACCAAACCTGCCACATATGCTGGCTGGTGCTGTTAAGTATAGCTATCTCTCATTGGGTGCAATGGACGGTTCAACACTTTTCTATGTTATAGCATGAGTTGTCTATCACCTTTTATTAAAAGAACTTCAAATTTCCACTTTACTAGATCAAATTGTAGTTCACTTATGTGGCATATCTACCTAGTGTTTGACTGTGTTAACATGATTTCCCCAATGAATCCGTTGAAAGGATGTGAAAAGTAGTCAAATTATCATATATTGTATAGAAGTTCAATTCACTACATTAATTTAATTAAAAGTTGAGTATCCCATCTATAGATTGTGCATGCGTTGAGTATTGTCACTCTTTTGCATGTGAAAAAGAATGTTAGTATTTTTTTTTTCTTTTTACTTTAGTTATAATTTTGAGTTCGAATCATAAAATTTATAAACATTGAGGACAATTTTAGTAACACTCGATCATAAATCGTTTGGTAAAGAAATGAATATATAAACCATTCTATATTTCTCATTAATATAGTTTCTTTTGTAAAGTGTTTTTGAAGCCAAAAGCATTCTTCATTCGCAAACTCTTTGGCCAAACAATTCTCAAGATTTCTAGCTCGAAGGATATGAGATTGATCATTGGACTCCTCTTTAAGGTAGCAATTTCATCTTTGATGAAATCAATTATATCACACTCTAGAATTCTGATTGTGTTCCTTAACCCAACCGACCAATCTATGCCGGCACTCCCTTAAAGAGGTTTTGCAGCTTTTGGGAAAATTTTTAGGATGTCCTACATACTATTGTACTCCACGTGAAGGCTGTTGTTGACACCAAGGTGTTTATTAGAACCTTCAATATTTCCGAAGATTACAAACATATTTAGTGTAACTTCACTTTTTTTAGGTTAAGACAAGACCAAAAAGATTCAAGTCAAGCCAAAGGATAATAAAGAAAGACCTAGGAGTTTTAATAAGTGGCAGGACTTTAGTTTTAGGCTTAGGGCATTTGTACATATAACCTTAGGTTTTCTGTCTTTTAAGGGGCTTAAATTCACTTCAAAATCAGTTTTCAATGACTTTTACTTTAAACGAGTTTTGGGATGAACCACTCTCTTCTCCCTACTCTTTTATATTTCAAGCACATGTGTTGTTTTGAGTTTGTTGTTATTTATCTCAATTATTTATTGATTATTTTATATATTTGGGCTATCTCATTTCCTGGCCTTTGATTCATACTTCTTCTTCTTTTATATATATATATATGACTTTGATTCACACTTCTTGATTTTTAAAGTCTATCTTCCTTAGAGCTCTTGTTTTGGGTTTTGCTGAAAGAGTTTTTAATTATAAATCTTTTTTAAAGTTCGAAAGTTTCTGAAATGACCCAATTTTCTTGAATTTTTAGTTTTTCTAACTAGTGATAGAAGACTATTGGTCTCTATATTGTACTTCAACAAAGATATATTGTTTTTTAATCTATAAATAATAATATAAATCATTATGAATACTTAATTTTTTAAAAATAATGATGAGCATAAAATTTATTGATTTATTTTTTCAAAGTATATAAATAAAATATACATTTGGGATAATACATTTAATTTTTTTTTTGGTATTTTAACAACGACTTCAAATTTAAACACAAAACTCTCAAACTTTAAAATAATCTTATTACTACTCGACCATAAGATGTTTTTGAAAAAATGTTTTATATAATAACATTAAGACACAAAATTTAAGTATTCAATGAATTATTAAATTTCAAGATACATATTTCTCTACTAATTCATTGTAATACTCTTTTCCAAGATCATGCTTTTATAAGTTTGATTTCATTCTTTCTTGCAAAAGAAAAGTTGATTCCTTAATTTACTTTTTCATTCATTGTAAGAGCTATTGTGCTATACTCTAGAGGTGCGTATATGTAGGGGAGCTATTGAAGTAGAGGAAGAATGGTGTGAGAACATGCGTCGCACTATTAGAATTTAGAACGATGACAGTTAGTTTCGCCATTTAACAATACTATCATTTTTGACTTATTGAATCTAAATAATTTGTCGTATTATCTACAAACTATAAGAGATAATCGATCTACGTACGGTCCAAAGAATATAACTAAACAGCGGTTATCTTCCTAATGGTAGACGAGCACTGTGCCAACAAAAAATTGTAGATGAACTCAAGACACGAAGCACAAATTATCTAAGTGATCTCTTATAAAATTAAGGTCTTAGATTCAATTTTTCGTTCTTCTAATATTCCTAACTAGCTAAAAAATCATTGTTTTTTAGTATTTTAGTTACAACTCAAGGTTCAATTACAAAACCTGTTAGCATTAAGGTCAATCTCAATATCACTTGATCACAGTCTATTTAGTAAATCTAATTTCATTTATCTAATACCAAAACATACACACACACACACACACAAAATTGGTCCTAGTGATGTTTTATAAAATTGAGGTACCGGGATCTTTGTAATTTTTTTTTTAGGGGGATCTTTACTAAAATTGAGATACCATGTTTGGTTACTCATTCGCCTAAAATTCCTAATTATAAAATCTACATTCTTCTATTGAATGTCAATACCACAAGAATCTCCATTTTATTCAATTAGGCATTTTTTTTTTTCTCTCCCAACAATGTTTTCATTGGACTTTAAACCTTTGATCACAACCAATAATGCACATCCAAAGTACAACTTGCTACTAGTTGAACTAATCGCTTGTTGGTTATGCTGTTAGATTTTGCATTGCCTATACTATCGGCACTATGTTTATTCATGTGACACCAACATTTTCCTCACAAAATTTTAAGAATGTATGGCTAATTAAATTTGTAAGTTACAAATTCAACTGAATTTATTGTGGTATGATTTGGTTTAAAAAAACTCGTGTGTAACATTGCTCTCATTTGCTAGTTTCTCTCTCTCTCTTTTTTTTTTTTTTTTTTNTTTTTCTTTCTTTCTACTCCCAATATGCAATTTTTTTTAACCAAATATATTTATTGTCATTGGATAACTTGTCCCACTACTTTAATATATTTCATGTACCACTAATATGCTATTCAGATAAAACTTTCCTGTTGTGCAACACAATAATTTTTATGGCCCATATATGAGTTAGCTCACATGGCACTTGGACACTCTATCAATAGAGTATATCATAAATTTGAATTTGGTCATATTACAAGATTCATATGGAGAGAAATGCGACAGTATTAATAATTCAAATGNATGTACCACTAATATGCTATTCAGATAAAACTTTCCTGTTGTGCAACACAATAATTTTTATGGCCCATATATGAGTTAGCTCACATGGCACTTGGACACTATCAATAGAGTATATCATAAATTTGAATTTGGTCATATTACAAGATTCATATGGAGAGAAACGCGACAGTATTAATAATTCAAATGAGTTTTAAGGATATACTGTTAATAATTCATATGAGTTTTAAGTTAAATGCATGATTTAGATTAACTAAACATGAATTATATAATGACAAAATCCAAATTAATACTATGGTTAAAACTTGGGTGGGGTAGTTTTTCCCTTTCATGCCCTTTTCCCCCACCCTAGTCTCCCACTCCCTGTACATGGTCAAATTTTTTTGGTAAGAAAAAATAAATTATTATTTTAATGTGACTGTCATTACTTGCTCCTTTCATGGTAAAATGGTCCGTTGAATTTTCCCAATAGACAAATTGAATGAACCCAATAACGGTTAAGGATACTGTTTTAAGCCCATTTCCCCTCGTGTCCGTTACACTTGATGAGCACGATCCGTTTTGGATTTAATTTGCATTTGCCAAATTCATTCATTCACCATCTCCATCTTTACATTTTTTTTTATTTTTTTTTAACTAAAAAGGGAACACTGACCACCACCAACCAATAACAAAATTTACCTCTTTTCAATACAAGAGTAATTATATTATTTATAGTTGGCACAATTTAAATTTTTTATAAGATTTATTTAAATATTTTTATTTACGATTTAAATTGTGTATACCAGTGTGAATGTACAACGTGGAGATGTACACTCCTCAATCTCGTATATAAATATGAAACAATCCCCCTTGTTATGCCACTCATCAATCTCATACCTCTCTTTATAACCTGAAAAGTAGCACCTTCACTTCCAAGACCAAATAATATTCAATCATCTGCTACTGCTATAGTAACCACCATGGCTATGGTGGTGGTCACAACCCTTTTGGCCATACTTGTTTCTCTGCTATTTAGAGTTGCCCATGTCACCCTCTCATGTTACTGGCTCACCCCAAGACGCATCAAGAAGATGATGGAGAGGCAAGGCGTGCGTGGCCCCAAACCTCGCTTTCTCACCGGAAACATCTTAGACATGTCCTCTCTTTTTTCCAAAGCCACTTCCCAAGACATGAAAACCATCACCCACGACATTGTTGGCCGTCTTCTGCCGCATTATGTCGCCTGGTCCTCCCAGTATGGTAAGAATCTCGCCCTAAACAAGATTTGAATTCTAGACTTTCACGGTGAAATACCCAATACTCAATTGTTTTTAAATATATAAACAAGTTTTTATTACTATGACTTGAACCAATGATTATAAGAATGGTTTAATTTGGTTATTCAGGGAAGAGATTTCTGTTCTGGAACGGCACGGAGCCGAGGATGTGTTTGGCAGAAACTGAATTGATAAAGGAGTTTTTATCAAAGTACAGCACCGTATCTGGGAAATCATGGCAGCAAAAACAGGGATCAAAGCATTTTGTTGGGAGTGGATTGTTAATGGCTAATGGTAAAAATTGGTACCATCAACGTCACATCGTTGCCCCTGCATTCATGGGAGACAGGCTTAAGGTATAGATACCGATTATTGACAGTACTGATACCCTTTTCTTTTTCTTTTTTTTTTTTTTTGTGCAAAAAATCTTGGATAGTTGGTTGTTATAGGTACAAATGGTTGGTTTTAATTTATAGGGTTATGCTGGGTTTATGGTGGGATGCACTAAGGAGATGCTCCAATCACTGCAAAATGCGCTTGAAAAGGGACAAACTGAGGTGGAGATAGGTGAATACATCACCAGACTCACTGCTGATATTATCTCTAGAACTGAGTTTGGGACTAGTTATGAAAAGGGAAAGCAAATATTCCATCTCCTCACCATCCTTCAGAGCCGTTGTGCCCAAGCAAGCCGCCATCTTTGCTTTCCCGGTAGCCGGTAAGTGATTTCGAGAGCCTTTCAATTCTTGCTGCGCGCACTTTTTAGTAGTTTGGAAGAGGTCTTAAGTTTAAGGAAAAAGAAAACTTATATATATTTTTTTATTTTTGTAATTTTAGAAATTATGTGTACTTTTGTGATATAGAAAAGGTTTGAAGAGATTCCTTGGGTCGGAGCAATCAATTGAGATTGTGATGGTCACATTCTCATTTCTTTTTCCATCATTTTCGAGTTAGTTTTGTGGGTCTTCAATTAAAAATGAATAGGCAATTAGTTGAATAGTCCCTCATCATGTGTTTTATTTTTATATAGATTCTTATGTTTTTTTTTTTTTTTTTTTTNTTTTTTTTTTCTTTTTATGTGTAGGTTTTTTCCAAGTAAATATAACAGAGAAATCAAGTCTCTGAAGATGGAGGTGGAAAGACTGTTGACAGAGATAATACAGAGCAGGAAAGATTGTGTGGAGATTGGTAGAAGCAGTTCATATGGGAATGATTTGCTGGGTATACTGCTGAATGAGATGCAGAATAGGAGAGGGAATGGGTTTAGCTTAAATCTGCAGCTAATTATGGATGAATGCAAAACATTCTTCTTTGCTGGGCATGAAACCACAGCTCTCTTACTCACATGGACAGTTATGTTATTAGCCAGCAATCCATCTTGGCAAGACAAAGTCAGAGCTGAGGTTAAGGAGGTTTGCAGTGATGGAATCCCCTCTCTCGATCAACTCTCAAAGCTCACTGTGGTAAGCACCAAACTGCTTTTTTTGTTTTTTTGAAGGGTTAATTAAAACACATAGATAGACCTTTTTTTTTNTTTTTTTTTTTTTTTCAAATTAAACGATGCATGAAAGGTTTAACTGCTAGTCAATCCAAATAATGAACATAAAAAGGAATTTTTACATGAAAAATTTTATTCATTTTATCACCATGATTAGATTGAATAATGATTGAATGTCTCAAAAACTCATGTGAAATAGTCTTCTGCTCTATTCAATTGGGGAAGGGAAAAAAGCCTACTTAACGAACTAAGAAGGGGTGTGATTATAATAATAAAAACTTGAGGAGATTAATTACTTTGTAAATGAATCAAAGCTGAAAGAATGTTTCTGCATTTTAACCTTTTTCCTTTTGAACTGTCCCTGTGTAAAAAGGTCCCAACTCCACTCTACATTTCTTTAAAAAAGAAAAATTGTTGGTCAAATTAGCTTGAGAGATGAAACACTCTAAATGTATACTTTTGTGTGTACACTCTTGTATTTCTAGTTAATTTAGGTACTTAAGAGGTTATATAAGAGGGGGAAGTTTATCTTTTTTTTTAAAATCTCACTTTACTCGATTTTAATAAGATTTGAACATGACATCTCAAAGGTAAAATGTAAAGTACTTAACTATTTAAGTGTACTCTTAAAAAAAATTAGATTAAACTTCTAATTAATTTCATTTAAAGTTAAACATTCTTATTTAAGCAAAGAAGTCTGTAGATAACACACATGTGCTTTTTCCCTAATCCAATTTTACTTTTTAGAGACTTTAGCCAAAAGAAAATTACTCTGCAGAAGGGGGAGGAGGCTGTTTGTGCTATAGCCTCTTAGGGGGAGGGGGAAAGGGACAATAGGTACGCTATTTGTGGGAATTTAAAAAAAAATTGATACCAAGTTTACTAGTTTTTTAGGCAAAGCCTAATAGAACAGAGACTAGGCTTATAGTTATGAACTCAGTTTATAGAAAAGACAGTTAAGAAATATTTTAGTCCAACAAAGACATATATATGTATTAAAATTGGCTCAATATCTCCTCTGCACTCGTGCGCTGGTTGTTGGTGCTAAGCTAAAGACTATTTTAAAATGGTTATCTTTCTTTATGAGTGTCCGGCACCTCAAAAGCTAAAATCTGTTCACTCAGTACACGAGGTTTTATATTTTTTGGGAAGAAAAAGAAAACCAAAAGGCAAACCNTCTGTTCACTCAGTACACGAGGTTTTATATTTTTTGGGAAGAAAAAGAAAACCAAAAGGGAAACCAGTGGACCCTATTCTACTCAATTACAAGGTTTATGGCTCCCCACTTCAGAAATTTATGAGTTTTTTTGTTCAATTCATTGAGCTAGTTAGGAAATCCTATTAAAAAAAATCCCAGTGAACGCACTGCTTATTACTTTAAAACTACTGATTTTGCAAAAGATGGTCAACGGTTCACCATTGCCTTAAAGTATTATCACTGCATAAAGGAATGGTAGGGGCATAATTTGTACATCAGTTAGCTTATAAATTTTTTAAGGTATATTAAAAAATTTAAATAAATTTAGATGAATCTGTTTAATTTACAAGTAACATATAAATAATAAAACTTTACTTTTTTTTTTTCTTCTTCTTCTTTTTAATGTATAAACATGTAAACTATATTGTCTAAGTTTTTTAAAGTTATTGAGCGAGGCTATTTAAACTCAGATGAAGCTGTATGTTTAATCTATACAACTAGTATTATTTTTTTGAAGCAGTCTTGGCTTCTCAAGTCATCACAAGAAACAACTAACATACTGTTCTTATGTGATTTTGCAGTTACATATGGTAATAAATGAGTCAATGAGGCTCTATCCTCCAGCAACTATCCTCCCTAGAATGGTGTTTGAAGATATTGTGCTAGGTGATCTTCACATCCCTAAAGGCTTATCAATTTGGATTCCAATGCTGGCTATTCACCACAGTGAAAAATTATGGGGCAAAGATGCAAATGAGTTCAACCCAGATAGGTTTGCTTCAAAGTCATTCACTCCAGGCCGTTTCATGCCATTTGCTTCTGGCCCTAGAAATTGTGTTGGACAAGCATTTGCTATGATGGAAGCTAAAATAATATTAGCCATG
Source organism: Cercis canadensis (assembly GCA_003255065.1). Lineage (NCBI taxonomy): Eukaryota > Viridiplantae > Streptophyta > Magnoliopsida > Fabales > Fabaceae > Cercis > Cercis canadensis. The sequence goes on along the minus strand of QAOA01006583.1, from coordinate 398,455 downwards.
TTAATCTCTAAGTTTAGCTTCATCATTTCAGAGAATTACCGCCACGCGCCGGTCGTTGTCCTCACAATTAAGCCTAAATATGGAGTTCAAGTTTGTTTGAAGCCCTTAGAGCCGTGAGAGTACTTCATTTCTAGGTTTAAGACTTGAGAGCTTTTTCACTTATGCGGTGGAGTTCTAATCATCTTGATAAGCATGTGCTAAGATTTTTGTAATCGTTTATTTTTTTTTTTCAACTTTTACAATGAAGAGATAGAGATGAAATAATGACTGTGAGGATTAGGATACATCAAAAGAAATGAATGAAACAATATATATCTCTTTGATGCACAGATCACTGTCACAAATAAGTTATTTTAGGTCAAAACTGGCACTCAGTTGAGTACATAAGGGATAAAGAATTTGGAGGATACTATTTAGATAAGCTTCAAACGCCCATAAACATATTAAAAATGACGCAAGGACAATGTGATGGGTAAAAAGGGCTTCTTCTTTAGCTTTGATTCTCCATAACACTTTAGAATTATAATTTATATCTTCTCTCAATTCAGGTGATTTAACAAAGTGCTATCTGCTTTTTTTTATTTCCACAATGAAAATGAAGCCAACTTGCGTATGACAAACTAAGGTAGGGTCAGTATCTCCATTTTGGAGCTTAAAAGGTTGATTACTCAGCCACCTTATCATCTGGTTCCACCGGTCCTTGATTCTGCTTCTCCCACTACCCTATTTTTATCATAGGAAGATATTCTCTTGTCCTTGGAAATTCAATCTTCCTCCATAGGAATGATTTTTATGGGAATGCAGGAAAAATGTCATTCTCGGAAATTCCATTTATCCGGAAATATCTTTCCAAAACTTGTACATATTGCATTCCTAGTTAGATTCACACTCCTGAAAAAATATTATGTCTACTAATTAATGTCATGAACTAATTCAACATAAAAATTTAAACTATTAGGTAAATGCCAAGAATTGCTATATATCTAATATGCCCCCACATGCAAAATCTTTTTAAGCTTGAAGTGTGAACAAAAGACAAATTCACTTATACCTTATGTTGAAATTTCAAGTGAACATAGCTCATGCCCACATATACTTCGTTTTGAAATTTTAATTTAATTAAAAAAGTGAGAGCAAAATGATTCGATCTCCTGACTGTTTAGTCAAAAAAGCTTTGATACCATATAAAAGAACAAATTCAACTAAAAAGTTTAAGTTATTTAGTAAAGGCCAAGAATAATTTTATATCTAATAATTAAAACACCCGAAAATACCTTATTTATGTGATTGAAGATACTAATACACCAAACACCTTTTTTGGATTGGATCCAATTGAATATTTATTGATTGTTTGCTAAGTAGTTTGTAAAAAGAAAATGTTCAACTAACAAAAATTCAAAGTAAACTCACATGCTAATCATGCATAATCATTTAAAACGCACACTAAATTCAATAAGAGAAACATTTTGCACTAATTAATAAAAAATAATTTTAGTGGAAAGATTCTTGTAAAATATCAATTTAGAGGGGCCGCAAATGTATATTTACACAAATAAAATGAGTTTGGACATGTCAAGGGGTTTGACGTTTTGAGCCAAAATCTCTCCCCTTATCTACTTGGATTTCGACACTTGTGATTTGCTTATTATGTAAAATATTGATCCAAATCATTTGCTTCTAGTTCCAAATTATTTGCTTATATAAACTATCTAAATAAATTCCATCAGGTAATAACTGTCAAGAACCGATTCAACCTAAAAGCTTAAGCTGATAGGTGAAGGCCCATGAATGATTTTATATCTAACACGCCCCCGCACTCGAAAGCCCTTTGGGCTTGAAGCGTGGACAAAGCACAGANTTGGACATGTCAAGGGGTTTGACGTTTTGAGCCAAAATCTCTCCCCTTATCTACTTGGATTTCGACACTTGTGATTTGCTTATTATGTAAAATATTGATCCAAATCATTTGCTTCTAGTTCCAAATTATTTGCTTATATAAACTATCTAAATAAATTCCATCAGGTAATAACCTCAATATATTATAGCAAAATATACATATACACGTTTCATTTTCTAAGAATTTATATTTTAAAAGATTTATGTTTCAGTGATCTGTCTACCTAGAAATAGTCCAATTTCTTAATAACAGCTGATAGTATACTTAGTCATAGATTTAAATAGAAGAAAATAAATTTAGAAACTATTAAAGTAAACATGTGATAATGTGATTAGGAGCTTCCTTGCCAAATTGGGAAGAAACGAATGTCAAAATTTTAGTGAATATATAAAAGAGTATGGAAAGAACCCAAATCTATATGTATTAATGCTAATTAGTACCTACACGCATAAGTATATATGTGGGTACATACATATGCGTATATGTACACTAGCTAAACATAGACATAATGACATATAAGTAATTACTTTTTTTATTTAATAGATTTATTCAAGTCAGTCAAGATTTGAATCCTGGGGTCAACACAATTTTTTTTTTTTTCTCTGAATGCACCGAGTTAATGTGGGAGGACAGGATTATGCCCTTAACATCCCTCAAGGAGAGATTTAGTCTTAATGCGTGAAAGCTTACTTGAAGATTTCCAAACCGTTAAACAAAAAAACAAAAATTTCCTTTTTTATAAAAGCATGCAATTTATCTTTTTGTATCATTTGTATATATGTATCTTTCTTTTTTTTAAAATTTTAGCTGTAATATTCTTATATGTATCTTCAATGGCAGTAAAATCTGCTTAGATCTTAATCATGTTTCTTGAAAGGGAATTTGGTTTGTTATGACAGGCCATCTAAATATGTCAAATTCATTTATTGTATAGTGAAACAAGTGGAAATATTTTATCATCTTATCATAGAGAAAGAGATTATCTAGTCATGTATATATATGAGTGTCCATCATTAATATGGACAAATCCAAAAGAAAGAGGTCAATTGTATATACCTTTTTGATGCAAAGGGAGAAGAATCAAGACAAAGAAAAGGATAACACTGAACTAGCAGATGCTCAAAAGGTTTGCATGCTGGTAGCCAAAGTAAACTCCACCAACCGAGAGGCTTTACCGATAGTCCAAAAATCAGTGTGCCGACAAATTAGTTTTCTTAGAGACTAAAGTATTTTAAACTCCATCCACTAGTGTTTGTTACTCAATTTAGATATCCTACGCAATGATCTTGTAACTATGTGTAGTGTAATTGGGAGGGTTTTAAGTAAATATTATAGAAAGTTTTAAAAATAACTTTCATATAATCATGTACTAAAAATATATATATTTTGTATTAGTGAGATATATGAATTCAAGAGTGGATAAGTGTCCTCAATTATCTAAAATGTTACTTACATATTTTAAGTTGACTATGATGTTCCCTTCCTTTTGCTCTCAGCGGCTACTTATAAATGGTTGATGATGTATGTTTTTTTTTTTTTTTCTTATTAACTTCGAGGAAAAGAAGAAGAAATAAACTGAGAAACTCCTCTATCACATTTTTCTTGCAAATCTGTCCTTGGAATTTTTAATAATGGACCAATCTATATAACCTGAGGGCATGAAGGAGAAACCAGGCAACAAGTCTCTACCCAAACAAGGAACTTGAATTACCCAAAACAAAAGTACATAAAAAATCATTAACAAAAAAAATATATTTCTTTACGCAACTGAAATTCAGAGACTTGAGTTTCCACAAAAAAAATTAGCTTCTTTTCTATACTTTCCTGTAACTTCACTATGGCACTTTAGCCATACACACATAGCATACATATGATGGCCAACACTTTCATATGGCACTTTAGCATTTTCCTCTTCCTCTGCCTTAGGGCGTTTGATCCATACCAAAAGATAGGTATTTTTCAATTAGTGTTGATGGGTTTGCAGTTATGCCTGTGAAAATGTCTTAATTAGATAATCTTGATGTAGGTTTTGAGAAAAAACTATGAAACCCTTTCAAACAATTTCTTGAGATCTTAAACTCAATAACATAACTAATCCAAAGGGTTTGGCCTTGTGGTAAGAATGCAATAGGTCCATCTAAACTAGCCAAGTTTGAATCTTGAGACTAGTACTTAAAGGAATTTTTCTAAATTCTCCTGAAGGCACTAGGCCAATGTGGGAGATGTACCCTTAAAATTACCTAAAAAAAAACTTAGTCTTGATACGTGAAAGCTGATCAGAAAATATTTTACCGTTAAAACAAAAAAAAAAATCTCAATAACATAACCTTTGTCTCAAATGTAGAAGAAACCACTTATAAGTGGTGACAATGAACTCCATATCATTCTTAGCAACCAGTATGTTCCAAAAAATCTCATTATTTTAGGATTTGTTAAATATAAGCTACTCAAAAGGACATTTAAGTGGATACAATTAATTAGTAAGGTGAAGATATAATTACACTCACAAGATGAAATTTTCCGTGAAAATGAATAATGTTTGTAACATTATTATTTTCTTTTTTGAGTGTGCATTTGTAGGTGTTATTTTAATGGACAAAATGAAAATTCTCACGTTGAAGAGACATAATATATTCAACTCAAAAAATAAAAATAAATGGTCCTTACATATTATATTCTATAGTACAAAAAACTATAGAAAAAATTTAAAAATATCGTATGAAATAAAAATATTTAAGCAAGTTCAATTAAAATTTAATTGAGTCTAATTAAGTTTGTATATTAACATGTATGTAAAGTATGAAATATAGTTAAGTAAGATTACTAATAAAAAATTTGAGGAAAAGCTCTGGCTCAGTAGATTATGTTTCAAGTTATAAGGCTAGTCTTTTCACCTCCTTTCTCAATTCAAATTTTATCGATTGCAATGTAGTTACTATTTACCTAAAAATAAAAAAAAAAAAAAAAAATACCAATAAAAGAGAGAGATAATAATATATTACCATAACAGCATAAGGTGGAACTTAAAATCCATTGAAAACAAAAGGTTATACCATTGTTTTAAAAACCGAATTGGGCTGGCTGGTACCTGGTAAGAAAAATGGTTCAGTTCATGTCTTTGAACTGGACGGCTTGGAAAATTGGTAGAAATGAAGCCAAAATCGTCTTCCATGGATTCAAACCCGGTACTTGTAGCTCCAAATTCCTTCTTTTGCCACTAGGACATCTCCACTTTTGAATTTATTACCACATATAAATATATTTATNCATCTCCACTTTTGAATTTATTACCGCATATAAATATATTTATTAATAGAATAGTTAAGAAATTAATAATAACCATATNGTACCCGGTTAAGAAAACGGTTCGATTCATGCCCCTGAACCAGGGTAGTAGTTAAACTGCCTGAAACCGGTGAGAACCGCTAAACCATTCCAATTTCTACCAAACCGGATGGCTTGGAAAATTTATAGAAATGAAGACAAAATCATCCTCCATAGATTTGAACCTGAAACATACTGCTCCAAATTCCTTATTTTGTCACTAGGACATCTTCACTTTAGAGTTTATTACCACATATAAATATATTTATTAATAGAATAGTTAATAAATTGATAATAACCATATTTAATGAGTTTAAACCTACTACCTCTTAGGTAAAAATGTTCATAGTCCAAACCACTATGATAACTCGGGACCTACATTTATTGTTGCATAAAAATTATTTATCAATTATTTAGTAGATTTATTTAATATTACATATTTAAATATGCAAAAATTATAATATATAATCACATAGTATACAGAATTTAACTTAAGATTTTTTATTGATTTCTTAAAACTTTCGTCATTAACCCATTGCTTTATTATTATCCTCATCTTCTCTCTTTTTTTTCCTCATTTTTCATCATTATTTAATGCATGTGTGTTACTAACTCCACTAAGAGGAAAAAAAAAATNAATGCATGTGTGTCACTAACTCCACTAAGAGGAAAAAAAAGTCATATGCAACTATGTGGCTCTGACACCACATGTTCTTGCATTTTTTTTTTCTCTCTTGGTTTATTATGCACAATTTAATTGGTTTCTTGATTATTTATTTATTTGTTTGGCTGATACTATGTAACTTTGTCTCTATCTTTTTTTTTTGTTATAATTATTTGGTTATTTATTTATAAAAATGATCTAATGTTGCTATGTTAGAAATTGTAAAATTGATTATGTTGCGAGTATGTGAACTTGTAAGATATGTTGGTTGTTAAAACAATCTAATTTTGTTATGGGGCACCATTTTAAATTAGGTGTATATAAATTAGGTTTTTGTATCTTTTGATTTTTAGTTTTTTGAATCTTTTAAGTTTGAGACTTTTACTTATGAGTTAAGTTTAATGATTTTTGTTTCATCCTTCATGTTTTATTTTTTGTGAATCTTTAATTTTAGAAAAAGCTTTGATTCAACCGGTTCGACTAACAGTCCGACCGGTCATTTTTTGTCACACTGATTTGCTCATTGATTTTGTTTTAAAACATTGGGTTATACCTCTTTGACAATTTGGTTAATCATTATAAAATATTTTAGCCAGTGAGGAGGCATTTGTTGCTATAAACTATGGGCATAAATACTATTTATATACTTAAAGTTCTTATACTGGTAATAATTGTATAATCTAAATTTCAATGAATCGGTCTACACTCTTATTTTAATGACTATCATGATGTAAAATTGAAAAAAAAAAAAAAATAGTGTGTAATAATCATTTCTCACTCTTCACTCCGTGAAAAACGTAATATATTCAGACATATTATTTTAAACCTTTTGTGCGCTTGGAGATTGATAAATAAAAGACATTATCCTACCATATAATGATTAGATGTAAACTTTTTTATTCTTTTCTTTTGTCAGCTTTGCACGGATGGCTTTTGAGTGACTCAAAACAACATCGTGGTGATTAGTGCAGCTATTTGCGCACTCTTTTTTTTTTTTNTTTTTTTTTTTTTTTTTACTCTATTTGACACATGTATATTTAACATAATTTAAATTTAATTAATTATACCATTAAAAGTTTAATCTAGCGGTTCAAATTAATTAACTGCATACCCCAACTAGAATTTCTCCTTAGTACCATAAGATGTTTGAGAAAATCTAATTGTATGTTAGTGTGAAACAATATGCAAAATCTAGGTCATATACAATAAAAATTTAAATAAATCTAGTTAAATTTAACTACCTAGTTAAACTCAATAGTGCAGGTACAAATAGTATGAAGTGAAGTAGTAGGTAACCAGCAGGAACTCCAAATGCAAACCTTCTTATTTAATTTTATCCCTTCTCTCTCTCACACACACTTGCGTATGCACAACGAAAGAGAGAAAAGTTTATGAATTAGCATACCATTAATTATATGCATAACATACACATTTGTATACATACATGAGTCCAAAACTAATAAGATTCACTAAACTTTTATAAGACACAAAAACTTTAATCTAACAGTGTACACCAGTGTGATGTGTAAACCAGTATATATATATATATATATATATATATATATATATATATGTATGTGTGTGTGTGTGTGTCAAAGATAGGTTCTTCTTATAACGAGCTTAGGAGTCAAAGCAAGATGATAAGCCTGTACTTCTATATATTTGTATTGGATTATCTAATACAATTTTATGCGATCAAATTGTTGTTAGATATCAAATCATGCGCCACCATTAGTATCAACCCCACCACCATCTCTTCCCTATCACTCTCATCACCACAAAACCTTAAGAAAGTTGCAAATAATGTAATCTTCTGTACTGACCAACAAGTGCCTCACAGTTCAAAAGGGCCAAAGGGAAAAAATAATCCACATCCTATGATAAATTTATTCTCAGAGTATTGTAAATTGATTTTCAGATCAAACTCTTTGTCCTTTCTCACTTACGTGCTTGTTTTATTAAGTGGGTGACCATTATTGTTCAATCAAAATGCCTCGTTCTTCCACTTTGTTTTTTTATAGTCCCTACCTTAAACATGCTTTGATTTAGAATATTGGGGACTTGAACTATTAACTTTGGTTTATGCTTCATATAGTATCAAAAAATGATTTATTTATGATCATGCTATCTGACTTTATTTTGACTTCTTTCACATATGGAGTGAATTTTGGCATGATTCATGAGTATAGAGACTAAATAAGACCACAGCTTCAATTAGAGCATTTGTCTATATTCCATTTGCCATAAGGTAAGGGCCAATTCCTCGTTCAATAAATGTTTTAAGAAGAAATTTATATTTTTCNTCCATTTGCCATAAGGTAAGGGCCAATTCCTCGTTCAATAAATGTTTTAAGAAGAAATTTATAAATTTCTATGTGCAATGATATATGAGAGTAGTTGGTAAAGACACATATTACATTGTCAATTAAGCCATTCGGTGTGGTTTAATGTTGAGGGATCAAGTAGTTTATAGACGATCTTAAATTTTATCTTTATGTATCACAAAATCATTACACCATCAATTCTACATTAGCCATAGATTTTTTATTCACCCCAAAAAAAATCTATGTTTTCCAACAGTAAACATTTTTTAAATATTTCAATAGAATTTTGTTCCGTTGGAATTTCATTTAGAAGGAGAGGGGAGTTTTTTAAAAATTTCAACAGAATATATTATTAGAATTTTTAAAAAAAATTAATTTTTTTTAATCTTTTTAGAATATATCATTGGAATCCAATTTTTTTTTTTTTGGTTGTAGTGGGTACCGTAGAATTGGATTTTCAGTACTACTGTCATTTACTATTAGCTATGTAGATAAAAAGAGAAAGAATGAGTAAGATGAATGTAATATCTACCAAACTAATTTTAAATAGCACTAGTAGTGAAAACTCAGTACTACGATAATAGTAAAACATCTCATTGGGTCCACAAACTAAAGCAATGGATATATATCATCCATGTAAACACAGGCACAGGCTCAGGCACCAATTTCATGGTATACTCAGCATCTCTCTTGGTGAAAATGGGTATCGATACCCATTGAATCATGAACACTTGTTTATTGTTTTGTGGTTCGCAATTGTACAAATTTTTTATATGTAAAATCTAAATTTGTTAAAAATAATAATAATAATAATAATAATTAAGACTACTTAAATTTTGTTAATAGCTGAGCATGTAATTGTTAAGAGGTCGTTATAATTTAACGTGTATCAATACCTACTCTTACTAATGGGTATCCATGACTTGGTGCAATGTGAATTTTCTATTCCATTTCTACCGTACGAATGTACTTGAGTATATGTTGTCCTAGTACATCAAAAATAGTTTCATTTTGCAATAGATAGAGGAGTCAATGTAAAGGATTTAAATTCTCTAAAGTGAAAGGTATATTTTAAAAAGTAAAATACATTTTTATAGCCATTAACGAGAAAATCAATAGATATATATACTTGCATAAACTTCCACAAACATTAATATGATCAATTTATCGATCACTTGAACTTTTTTTATATTAATTCAAAAAAGATGTTTGCATGTAAGTGTGCACAAGGTGTGTAGCTAACAGTGTGCAAGTATCATTAAGGCTTATCTGCTAAAGGACAAAAAGAATTTGTAGGCTAAAACAGAAATTAGAGTCTTAAAAATTGACTAACTAAATTTAGTGACCAGCAAATATTGGCCCATTATTGACAATAGACGTATAATACAATTTGATAAAGCATAAGTTGGATTTTCAACCGTAGCTGGTGTCCACGACAATAGCAATCTATTAAATGATGTGAAACTAAGCACTGAAGCTTCCATGGCTAATGAAATGAAAATTGAATACTGCCTCTAGTAGCTTATGGCTTTAGATATTCATCAGGGAGAACGCACTTCCCAAATGATTTAGGAGACAAGTCAAAAGTCAGAAAGAAAAAAATGATAATGAAAATTTGCAAATCTAGATGCTTAATATCTTCTTTGACTGATGCCAGAGAAGATCCCAGCATAATCTCACCAACCAATACTCTAGACTTGTAAGATTATGATTTAAAAAGGTCTTGATTTTCTTTGGATTCGGGCATGATTAGAGCATTATTTGAGATTAGGGTTGGCAAATCAATAAAGTTATCTACATTGATAACCATTATTAAGCATGACGCATAGGTCAAGCTAACTCTCACGTGAATCATACTCAGCATGTTAAATGCAACGCCAACAATTAATTAAAGGATTTCCGTGGGCCAGAAATACAAAGGTACTTGTTTTGTTGGCCTAATTGTTGACAATTTTTTTTTTTTAAATGTGCAAATAATTCCCACAAATTATGAAAATGTGCACAGAACTCACATATTACAAACGGCTGTCCAAAATTAGATAGAAAGAGCACATGTGTGGCACGTGATTCACTTAATCATTTTTTTTTACACTAACTAGTCTCTACCCCTGTGCGATGCGAAGGCTTGATGGCAGTATAGAATTTGATATTTTTTTATTGATAAAATAAGTCAAATTTATATGTAAGTGTAAAAAAAATTTCATATACATAATTTTTTAATAAAATGATATAAACTAGTATCAAAAAAATTAGCAAATGCTATTATATGGCCGTGCATTTTTTGGTCCTATTGTTACTTGAACCCAATTAGCAAATTAATTGTGTTTCTTTCTAGTATCAACACATTCACCAATTTATCTTTAAATAATAAAGACAAAAATTAAAGTAGACATGAGTACTTTTCTAATATAATAATCTATTAAAATTTATAGAATTGATTGTATATATTTTGGTCCCGTTGTTGCATGTCTTATTTTTTGAAAATGGAACAAAATAAATTGGTGAATTGGCAATACTTATCCCTCTTTATTATGGGATTTGATTTTGAATTTAAAATTATTATTCCACCTTTTTGAATTTCAAATATGATTTTGAAAAACATAATACTTGGAAATTAGGATTTCTTTTATATTAATGTGTAGCTCTTGTGTAAGTATCACCTATTTGGTAATGATAGATATTGCATACCAAGTTAATTGACTCTATTTGTGAAACTATCACAAAAGCAGTGGAAAGAATACACAATTAATTATTATTTTTCTTGTATCAACCATATTAATTCACCCATTTATCTTTAAATAATTACCACAAAAATTAAAGTAAACATGAATACTTTTCCAACATAAAAATTTATTAAAATTTATGGAATTAATTGCATATTTTTTGGTCCAATTGTTACTTGAACCGAGTTAACAAATTAATTATTTTGCTCATGCTTGATGATATGGAATTTGATATTTTCAAATTAATTTTATATTAATGAAATAAGACAAATTTATATATAAGTGTAAAACTTTTTTCATATGCACAATTTTTTAACAAAATAATATAAACTATATTAAAAAAATTAACAAATGCTACTATATGACCTTGCATATTTTTTGATCTTTTTTTCACTTGAACCTAGTTAGCAAATTAATAGTTTTTCTTACTTGTATCAATCATGTTCACCCGTTTATCTTTAAATAATTACCACAAAAATTAAATTAGACATTAATACTTTTTCAACATAATATCTATTAAAATTTATAGAATTGATTGCATATTAATTTACCACCAAGTTCAAACAAATTAGTGGTAAGGTGATTAGTGAGTTAGATAATCATACCTTGATGCAACTTGCAGATCTCATAAAAGGAATTAATTGATTAATTTACTAATGATTACAAACAGTGGCTCATTCCCTTAAATAGAATCCAATTTAAAAGTAAGTGGTGAATTGGTTGATTATGAAAAAACCTAAACCTTAAATGCTAAAACCTAAACCCCAAATCCTAAACCTTAAAAGCCTAAAATTTAAACCCTAAACTCTAAAGGTTGAACCCTAATCTAAAACCGAATTGCTAAACCCTAAATTCTTATATCTTTTAGGAGCTTTCTTTTCTATAACTATGTCTTGAGGACATCTATTGTGACACGTGTCATGTGTTTGTCCATGTATTCTCCTTTCCCTTAAATAGAACCCAATTCAAAAGTATATGGTGAATTTGTTGATTATAAAAAACTTAAACCCTAAATGATAAAACATAAACTCTACAAGTCTAAAATCTAAACCCTAAACTTTAACATTGAACCCTAACTTTAAACCTAAATGCTAAGTCCTAAATTGTTATTTTTTTAGGAGTTTTCTTTTCTATAACTATGATTAGTGCCAAATAAGATAAAATTGAATGGGATAATATACCTTCAATCTCGAAATTCACTTATGTTATCTTCTACAAAGCATTTGTATTTCAATCAAAATTCCTTCTCTTATTTTTAAATTCTAAATTATTATTATTCTTCATTTGTATTTGTATTTGTATTTGTATTGTGACATGTGTCATGTTTTGAAGCTATGTATTATGACACATGTGTTGAGGCCATGTATATATATATATATATTAATTAAACATGATTAATGAATAATTAGAGGTAAAAATACATGTAGTAAGCAAGGAAAAGTACACTAATCATGTGCTTACCACATTTATTTTTTATTTTAATTATTCACTAATCATGTTTAATTAATGTAAAAAAAAAAAGGGATTAAGTAAATCACAAGCTAGACACATGCTATTTCCGTCCAATTTTGGATGGTAGTCTGTGATATGAGGATTTTGTGCACATTTTTATAGTTCATTGAGCTTATCTGCTTGTTTTGAAACTTTTGAGGTAAACTGCACATAAGGTAAAATTTATTGGATAAATTAGACTTTTCCTTAAATTAAAAGTTGATTTTTTTTTTTTTATTGGAGGTAAGCTTTTTACTCCTAAGATCTCACCTCACAAGCTCTCTATCATATTTGAAATTGAACTTAAGTCTACACGATAAAATACTTAATACTTAATTATTAGAGTCTGCCGTTGAAACAAATGTTGAATATCATATCTAGCGTAGGCTTTGAAAAGGCAAACAATGTGAAGAATGGACTGGGAAGCTACTAAAAACTTCTCACGGCCCATGTTGTATCTAATATAGAAGACTCAAGCTATAACAGCTAAACCTTGGTTATATATAAATCACATGTGTGAAAAGGTACTTGTTTTGTTGACCTAATTGAATGAATTATTAAAATAAAGAAAAAAGTCATAGCACTGTTCTAATCACGGTTAAGGAAGAATGCCTATAACGTTCAACATTTAAAGTCATATCAGCATATTTCTCATGCGTTTCATACGTTGGTTATGAAGAAAAATCCGCTTAGCCAAGGTTAGCTTTTAGAGAAAGGTTATCACAAGTGACTTTGAAATGAACAAACCATATTTTTATATATGTCTCATAATTTCCCAAAAATATACCCATTAACAAAACTATCTAGCTTAAATAGCATTGCTTTATAATTAATATAGTTGTCGATTGAAATCTATGTAAACTATGAAAATATATATATTCACGGGTGCAATAGTTAGAGGAGAAAGAAAAGAGTAGCGGAGCCTTCAAGATACAGAACATGAATTTGGACCTCTTCTTTTCCTTTTTCTCCTACCCTTGTCTCTTTTAATTTTATTTTTGGTTCATTAGAAACTACACAACACAGAGGGATAGCTTATTACCTCCTATAATTCCATCTCATCTGGTTTTAATAGGATTTGAACACTGGACCTCCACGATAGAATCCGATGCTCAACCATTAAACTATCCCTTATAATCATACTATCTTCAATAAAGTGTTTAAATCACTGATTTAGGTTAATCTAGATGTAACTATTGGCTTTGTTGAAACAACAGTTAATCCAAATTGATCCACACCATCACCAATTCACCATCAATACCGTATTTTGCGAATTGTGCTTTAGAATGTGGGCGGCTGAGTGCAGTGTGACCACTCAGCGTGTTTGTGATAACAAATCAGTGTTACTGCCGACACGGTGTCTGAGAACTTCATTATCCAAAAATGACTGATGAATTTGTTCAACCTAGAAAAAGGATTTGCATAATCTCTTTAACATGTCTACGGACAGACACCTTTTAGTAGCACTTCTCAATTCTCATGCATTTTGTGGCTACCAATGTTTCTGCTTCTCGTGGCCAATTTGTTCATCTCGTCCTTCATTATCAGTCTCAGTACTATCACACTCATAATTGACTTTGAGATATGCTAGACTCGCCACTAACATAGCATCGTGTTTTACGTTTGCAAGACAAGGTTAATCCTAACCATTCAAAAAAAGTTGTAATTAAGTAGGTCAAGTTAAAACAACAAAATATAAATTAGGATTAATTACAATTTTGGTCCCCTTTCTTTAAAAATGAATAATTTAATCTCTTTATTTTGACGAAAGTTACAATTTTGGTCTCTCCATCTCTCAAAACATTAGAAAACATATGAAAATGCTGAAGTGGCAATAAGAAATTATTATTTTAATATGATTCAGCCTAAAATGTCAAAATTAACCATAGAAAAAAAAAAAAACCTCATTTTTCTTAATTCACAGGTCCATAGCAACACTTAAAGGTCTCTAAATCACAATCCAACCATTCAGATTCTAGATCTACGTCTTATTAACCACTCTACAAAATTTTAGCTCGATCAAACGGTGAATGACTCAGAATAAATGGTTTAATGAAAACTGCCAGAATATAGAATCAAAGCCTATGTTTTGGTATTTTTCTGGCAGTTTTCATCAAACTAGAGATCCAGAGTAATTCACCGTTAGATCAAGTTGAAATTTTGTGGGAAGGTTACAAAGATGTAGATATTAATTTTGAACGGTGGGATTTTGATTTGGAGAGCTTTTAAGCCTTGCTCTGAACCTGTGAATTGAGAGAATGAGAGGTTTTTTTTCTTCATGTTAGTTTTGGTGTTTTGAAATGAATCAGATTAAAATAATAATTTTTTATTGTCACATCAGCATTTCCATTTATTTTTTAATGTTTGAGAGACATAAGATCCAAAATTGTAACTTTTGTCAAAATAGATTGGTTAAATCGTTTATTTTTTTTAAAAAAAAAAAAAGAATCAAATTGTTCACTTTGTTAAAATAAGGAGATCAAAATTACAATTAAGCCTATAAATTAAACTAAGATGGTTCTAGTATACCATGGATGTATATGATACCTCTTTGGCGTGGACATGGCAACTTAATAATTGCTGATATAAGAAGCAGTTAATATTGACTATTAAAAAATAAACAGCCAAAATTAAATAATTTCACATTAACGGTGATTAATGTTGCCACATAACATACCTCTTTGGTATGTGAGAAAATTCCATTAAACTAAGATCCATAATAAAGAAAAGAAAAAAAAGAGGGTAGATTTAACACAAATCAAATTANAAAAAAAAGAGGGTAGACTTAACACAAATCAAATTATTGATGCCAACAAAGGTAATTGACAAGATCGAGCTCTATTGACAACAAGTTTTTGAATCAAATCCTATTAGTAATTTTTTGTTGATAGACATATGCTAATTACAGTGTACCCTACCTTAAAATTAGAATAATCTATTTAACTCCTAAATTTTGTATACCAAAAAAATAAAATTATTGATTTTAGGTTACATAACTTTCAAGAGCATATAATATGTGGCTCACCTCAAAAAGAGTGACAAGACAAGCACAAAACGTCAAAGATTATGATCCTTGTCTTATAAAAAATAAAAAATAAAAATAAAAATAAAATAAAATAAAGATTATGATCCTTGAGGTTGGCATAATTGCAATGCGAATTGTGAAAAGGGCGCTCGTGGGGAAAGCACTTGCAACTTTCTAAATGTGGGTGAGAAACTTCCGTACGTTTTAGCTTAAATTGGACAGTGCTTTTGGAAAGCAATATCCCATTCCCATAAGATAAAGAGCCACTAGATTTTAGCCCACGCATCAATTAGACCATAATATTTAAATTTAAAATACAAATATATTTTGAAAATTAAAATGTGGTTATATATATATTTGTATGTATAATAAGAATATGAGGTGCAAACTATTGAGTCTCTGAATCTCACATAACTAATTTGTCAAGAAAGTCAAATAAGTTACTATGTATAATATAATGGCAAGAGGTTTTGGTAGTATAATAATAATATTTGTTGGAGGTTAAGAATTTAATTTTGTATGCTGTCATGTACTCAAAAAAATAATAAAATCAAATGAGAATGAGAAAATACAAAAAAAAATTAATAATAAATCTAGACATGATTTATGTTTTCATGTATTATTAATATTCATTTCCTCCCATTAATAAATCTTTATATTCATAGTGAAAAAAAAAAAAAAAACATACAAAAAGTTTTTAGTACTTTGACTATAACTTCAAGTTCAAACACAAAACCTACAAATTCTAAAGGCGATCTTAGTATTATCGATAATAGAAGATATACTGAGGAGGGAATCAAATTTTTTTTCTTTTCACCACGGGAATCAATTTAAAATCTCAACTTTATTAGAGATAATTAGTATTTTAAGAAAAAAAAAATTAAGAGTTGACCTTAAAAATAATATCCAAACTTATTTAGAATCAAATTGAGTTTATATATGCTCGTTATAACTAATTATTCTTATGTAAATAGAATTTGTTCTCCTCTCTTCATTCCACAAGCATAAACATTATGCGTGTTAAATGCACAATTGATTTCAAGAAGTCAACCCATATCAAATCGCATTCGAAATTAGATGGTGTATATCCTGGTTTTGGTTTCTAGCTAATATCCACTTTGCAATTAACCTTGGTTAAAAATATTGCTGGAGATCCTATGTTCTTTCAATGTCTAATTGACTCCACATTGTCATTATGGGGTAGACCATATATTGGTTGACTCGAATACAGCATTTTGTAATGCATTTGTGCAAAGGCTTAGTCTGAAAATAGATTATGATAACTACTGCAAACTTACAAACTATCTTTTAGTCAGCGTTCACATCTACGATTTGGAAGATTTCACTTGATTGATTTGTGTGTTTATTCTTCTTTTTTTTTGGATTACAAAGAAACACAATGTACTTAAAAAAAAAAAAAAAAAAAANAGAGTATACGACAAGAATAGATTATTTGATATCAACTTTTTAATTCCTATAACTAAAAGAGATATTACTAGATCCGTAAATCATTAGTTGTGTTTATTAATTTTTGATTATTTAAATAGAGGTTCGCATGAAAAAATTACACATAATATGGTGAAATATTCAACATTACATGTGGCCAAAGTAAACTCTTTTTTTTTCCATACAAACAATTGGTTTAGAATTTTCATTTGTCCAAATTTTTTAAAGTGTAGAGGCTAGCAATATAATTAACCCTAATTTTAAAGTCAACCATCCAACAGAAAATCTCTGAAATTCAGGAAGGCAAGTTGAGTTGCTTCTTATAGTTGGAGCACTAAAATTGTGAGAGCAATGGTTCTTGCAGTGAGTGTTGGACAGATTTTATTGAATTGACAATACAATTAATTACCCAACCTTAGCTAGTGACAACCCCAATAATCCTCTTAAGGATGAAATGGAACATCAAAATAGATGAGTATTTATAGTGAGAGGCAGACAACAAATTGTCCTAATGTGAACAGAGCTTAGCACCATTTTTGTTTAAGTGGGCAAGTGGACCATGATCACTTACTGTTGGGATGAGAAAACGAGTTAAAACCATGTACAATTAGTGAGGCAAACAACAAATTGTCTACTACTACAAGATTTGGTCATTTTCTTTTTCAAGTCTTGCACTTGTGTAAGTGGTTTTTGATTTTGTTTCTGTTTGTTGCATGGCTCAATTGGCCTTTGATGGGTCATTGGCATTTGTTGTAATACATTACCAAGATTGTACTTCTCAGTACCGAATGAAAGGTGTCTATGGTCAACGAAATGACACAAACTGTCGGTGTTCATATCATATCAAGTTATTGTTGTAAAAATCAAAACTCAATATGAACATGATCTGTATTTTTTTGTTTTTTTTTCCCCTTTTGATATGTTTTTACTTAATCATGTCGAACTTTTCCAAGTTAATATAACCTTTTATTAAAGGAAAAGAAAACATAACTTACCCAACTCAAGTAACAATGAGTAATACTAAGTAGTTAGAAAATTTTTGACAAAATTCTATTATAATATAAATGTGGTTTATGGATAAAACAAATTGATAAGAACTACATATTTATCTAAAGATGCTTACAATCTAACATTGGTCCAATAGTAATTATAGCAATTAAATTCTGATTATTTAACATTTTCTGTTAACAAATAATGAATCAGAATTCACTTATCAAGCCAACAGGGATTGGTTTAGCTGGTAAGAATTAACGCACTTCGTTGGTAAGACTTAGGTTCAAATTTCACTGCTACTAGTCCTTATTTCGTGTGTAGTTTGTAAGTATCACTGACAACTTTTACTGAGGCCTATGATATATGACTTGACCTTAAAATAGGAAAACCTCCCCTCACCCTAAACTTTTGATTACCAAAAAAAAAAAAAATCACTTATCAACTTTTCATCTTATTCATTTCAATGAAAAAAAAAAATAAAAAACTGNAAAAAAAAAATCACTTATCAACTTTTCATCTTATTCATTTCAATGAAAAAAAAAAATAATAAACTGTTCATCATACTCATTTATTGATGAGACATGAAACCATACTCATCATTTAACTACATTTTCTTTTTTTGGTACACGTGTAACTAATTTTTCAACGTAATTTAAATCTAACAAAAAATTTCTTGTAAACGTAACCAAATTTTCTTCATTTTGTTAGAAATTTTTGGGTGAAAATCATTTTGTAAGATATCTACTCATAATTGAGTATAATTTTTTAAGAGTTATGGATAGATATGTCCTTCAAACATACACATGTATAAATGGGCCACAATGTACCAAAAATGGATCACATTGTATGAATTGACATTTAGCCCGATTACTCAAACAAGTAAATTCCATCAGTAACTTGAATTTATAGATGTCCTTTTTTCTTTTCCGGTTAATATTATAAATGACCAAATTATCAGTCTTCGAAATTTTTGAATTCCATGTTCTTGTGTTTTTTTTAGCAGTTGCTTACCTAGGTGCCCAGTAAATTTATCTGTGATTGCTTCTCAACAATTTCCTATAAACACCATAGATTACACTGATGAAAAATATAGCCATGTTCTGAACTTAATAACATCTAATTTTCCAAACAGGAACTAGAAATGCCAAACAAATTGAAACTAAATTTCAAATAATGCTACTTGCATAAATATTTCACAAACAGGGTAAATTGGCAAACATGTTAATAACTTTGAAGAATGTGTCAGAGAGTTTTGTAAATATCAAAATCAGCATCTGCATAATAAGAAAAGTTAACATAACTCTACAAAAGCTACAAACAATTTTTGTAAAGATACTGATATCGCAGCAAAAATGATCATGATTGTGAAATACTTTTGCAGGTGACACAATTGATTCTATCTATACGTATATGACACATATTAATGAAACAATCTAACTGAACTTGAGACATCCAGAGTCCAGGCATTAAGTGAACAAGCTAATATCAGCAATTGATCAAATTTCTTTCAAAGCTTCAAAGTAACTTATGGTACAAGAAAGAAAAGGATCAAGTCAGATTCAGTATGATATGCACCTTGCTGCATGCTCATGTTGTGCAAGGCACTTTGAGGAACATCTATATGAGGATAAGGAAAAGATCCCCGATGAGAACCTTTTTGATGGGGGCTGTGCTGCACACTAATTTTATAGGAGCTTCGATCACCATGTTAAGAATGCACATGTGAGTCTATGCCACATGCTCACGGGCCCACACGACGGATTCTCCCCATTACACCACTCATCCGGTGGGGGATTTGCTGAGAATTCATTCCAAGGTAGTTCTGGTGGGAGATTTGATAAGGCTCTTGCTGGAGATTCATACTAGGGTAGGAACCATGCTGAAAAGTCATGTTTTGTCCACTAGAGGCTATGTAGGATTGCATGGAACTTAGTCCCACATTTAAAGGCTCAGATGAATCATGAATATCAACTGTGTTCAGAGACACCAAGTTGAGAATCTTGGAGTGTTGCTCTTGCAACAGAAACCTGAAGAACAGACAGAATTGGCAATCAGTCCAGTTGGAAGTTCTGATTATCAGAATTTGTCAGACAGAATGAAAAATATAGACCCAAAGTACCCCAGAAATTCATAAAAGTAATGGGAGAGAGGGAGTTTGCACATTCCCAATAAAAGAAAATGGTAGTAACAAATGCGGGTTAGGACTAAATGCTCTAAACTGCAGAACAATTTGAAAGCACAAAAGCTTTAAGTTACAGAACTATTAAAAACATCAGTAGATAATGCTTCATGATGCCTTCGAATATGCACAAATCATTAGTGTTAATCTGGTTGAGTACCACATTCCAAACGAAAGTTTTGACCTCAAAAAGATTATTGTCTAGAACCATTTACAAATTAAATGACTCAAAAAGAATATTCTCAAACAGACTGAAAGAAAGAAAAAGAGGAAGGTACCTTCAAAGAAGCATTTGCACCATCATGTCCCATTGCCCTTGATGGATGGAGTCCTTCAAAAGGCAAGTGTCTACCAGGACCAAATTCCTGGGCTGGATTAATAAATGCAATGTCTGCTCAGTGCTCCCCCATTTGCATCTCGTAGAGTTCTCACTCTAAGACATGATGCAATCCCTGCTAAAGCCTCTTTTGCTACAGCATAATTTACAGATATCTAAAGAACCAAAACGTATAACAATTAGCATAGGCACTTGTGACACAGATTACTGATTAAGCTGGTGAAATCAATTGGCATCATTCCAAGGATCCATGAGGATTGAGGGTCCAATCAAAGAGAAAGCACTAAATTCCTTTACCTAACCCACATTAGCATATGTGCAATGGACCCAAGAGCAGAAGAAAGAACAAATCGGGGACACTTTGGCTCAGCTGCAAAAGCTCATCATTCTCAGCTGCAAAAGCACTAAATAATGCATCAAACATAACACATTATACACCCAGAATCACGAAAAGCACTAGACAAATGCAGGGAAAAAAGAAGAAGAAAAAATAACCAATATCTTCAAGGGGGAGTATGTTTCCTTTTTACTGACAGGAGACAATGTGGAAGCATATACTATATACTTGTAATATCAACTCGATATAAAGTGTTAATAGTTAAAAAATTCCAGTGAACCCAATTTTCCAGAGCACTATAACACAACCAGTGCAGCAAAGTAGTAGTAAAAGACTATTCTATCAACCTCTTCTCTTCATACCTTTCTTTGTATCAGCCATCATTTACAGATTAGAAGAATGAAGATGCTCAGGAATTACCTGGCTGCAAAAAGGACCTGCATCTGACTAGATTTTGACAAGGTGGAAATTTAAGTGACATCCATCAAAGCTTTAAAATCAAAACAGAGCAAAATTATATGGAAATAATGTCTTCAAGAAGCCCAAAATGTTCACTGTCATTTCTTCTATGATCAACTTCTAACATCCAGGAGATGAATGATATTAAGAAATTGGAGAAATATTTCATATCCATCTCTTACATAAGGAAAACTTAAGTCAGTCCCTATCTTTCTCACTTACAGTTACACACTTTGAACATGTGATATGATAAGCCTGTTTAAAGTTTAAACCAGTTGTCTGTGAATACATTTCTTTCAATCCAAAAAGTTCACAAATTTTATTACAAAATAATTCAAGAGTATGGACAAACCCGAAATCCAGTCTCAAGTGATCAAACATATCAACACCAACTGCTGATTGCGGAAAGAAACATGAAAATAGTGAAGCTATTTTATTTTGCCAAGCATCAGACTAACATATCGAAAGCTACTAATATTTTTGATTTATAACTACCTATACACACACATCCATGGGATTCCAGACCATTGATCTATCTATCCACATTGTTCCTTAGGGGAAGGTGCCACAACAGTACTTTGCACAATTTCCACACTAGGACTANTATCAACACCAACTGCTGATTGCGGAAAGAAACATGAAAATAGTGAAGCTATTTTATTTTGCCAAGCATCAGACTAACATATCGAAAGCTACTAATATTTTTGATTTATAACTACCTATACACACACATCCATGGGATTCCAGACCATTGATCTATCTATCCACATTGCTCCTTAAGGGAAGGTGCCACAACAGTATTTTGCACAATTTTCACACTAGGACTAGGATTCCACCAAGGCAAAGCACCAAATTCTTATGCCTTTTTGAATGCTTATAAGTTATGCCCAAGATTCTAATGTAGTTAATAGCACCTCAGCCACTTAAAAATTAAACAAAAACCAAAGAGCAGACATGAATTTTATATCATGCTTAGTACTTGTGATAAGGAGAGCTGCAGCATGCAATTCACATGGCAATTGCAGAAATAAGCCTGAAAACATTGAAAGCCATTTTATTTAGCCTAGCATGAAACTGAACACATTGCAGGCCCCCTCCAATAATTAACTGGTAACTAAATATGCACATGCATCCATAGGATTTCAAACATTAGATCTATCATCCACATTGTTCCTTAAAGGGGAGGTGCCATTATGGTCCATTTGAACAATTCCCACACTAGGAGTAGGGTTTCACCAAACTATTTATGACTTTTTGAATGGTTATAAGTTATACCCAAGATTCATCTTACTTAATACCACCTTAACTACTTTAAAAAAGAAAAAATAACAGAACAAAACCTAAGAGCAGATGGTCATATCACCCAGCCACCTCTCACGTAAAAAAAAACAGTTATCGAAATCTTAGGCTTGGCTGCAATTCACTTCTGCAGACATACTTAAAAAACTTTATATCATGCTGAGCACTTCCAATACTGAAAAGTGCAGCACAACGAAGGCAGGTGATGAACCAACAGTCCCAGCCCAATCTAGAAAAATTTACACATATCCAAACTGAATTCTAACACCACAACATCTGTCATGGACATCTCAGTGCCAAAAGGCTGTAAGTATGTGATACATGTCCTAAGAGATGGGATAATCAACTATCCGACAAGACCACATGTTTTACAGTTTCAGATCCAGGAATAGGTACTTGTGCACACAAAATAGGAGATGCACTCTTTGTATTAAAAACAATAAAGTACATACATCGCAGAACAAGCCTGTCTACAAAGTTACATTCAAGAAACTTAAGCATACAGATTTAGCACACAAACCAGACATAACACTTCCAAAAATACTAAACCAACTGGCTAGAACTCATGGACTGAAACTATAGATTTCCACATAAGAAACTGCATAATAACAATAATTTCTAATAAGCTACCAGTGTCCCCTATTCATGAGAGATTTGGTGTTCAACCTATGAAAGGATAGACTCACAAGAACTGAGAAGTATCCATGAAATCATTGAAGCCAAAATTTCTAGAATAGCTCTTGCCCAAAAGCTTGATTTGTGCTCACCTAGTTGCTTAAATGAGCCAATGTGGAGCCAAATTTCAGGGTTGCACAGTAAGACAGAAGTCCATCCCCAGGTTCATCAAGCTGAGTTAATCAGCTTGCAATAAACTTTCATGGATTATTAGATAGTCAATAGTCACAAAGGTATGAAAAAAGTATTTTAACATTGTTACTTTTAAACTTTGAAGCTTTGATTTTGATTAATGTAAAGAGTATTGATTTCTACTAAGTAATTAAACCATACAACTGTCAAAATTTAATTATAGAGATATTAGGAGTTTATTAACTTTATTATAGGTCTATTTTTAGAAAAAAGAAGTAATGGTCCAGCTGACTACCAATAAAAATGTCTTCAGGAGAAAAAGAGAGGAAAGAAAATTGAAAATGGATCTAAGACACAATACATGTATTGATACATTATCTCATGACAAAGACAATATAACTAGCATGTATCTTCTATCAAAAACAAAATTTATATATGTAATATGACTAGAAGAGCTCCTACAACAATAATTGCCCTTGAAATGTGAACTATGGAGGAATATCTTACTATTATTGTTCAAATAAGGCCTCAAGTGATAGAACTTCACACAAAATTGGCATTCAGGTGAAATCAACCAATTACATAATCATTGACATGATGCACAGATATACCATGTTTAGGAGCAATACTTTTTAAATGTCAAAGGCAAGCAAGGAGAGTACTAAACAGCAAGTTAATATATTACCTGAACGATTTCAGCAGTGCTCGTTGTGCAAATAAGATGTCCAGGATGAAGGACAGGAATTCTTGCACCTGTCTCACTCCGCAACCAATGAATAACATCCCCACACTTGCCAAGAACACATCCTACCATATTGTTTGGAACCAGAAGTCAAGCAGTGACAATAGTGTTCTCATTATCAACAGCAACTGTTATCCCAACAACAAGATCTTCCTTGACAATTCTGTCATGAACTTTCAAGAGAGCATCCTGGGCAGTACAGTGTGGCTGCAGGAACTCCTTTTTGAATCTTCATTAGAATCTTGTTTCCAGGAAACTTTTGAAGGAGAGCTATCGATAACAATTACCCTTTCATCTGACCCAGGAATAGAACTAGATAACAATTAAGCTTTGACTATGTTACCACCTTTTCCTGTAAGACCCCCAATTTTTCTTGAAGAGCAAAGTACACCATAAACCGTATCAACAGGTTGAGAATTTCCCAGAACCCTGTCATGACTTTAGCTGCTCCATTTCCCTTTCTTGTTGTCTCCTTTTCTCTTAAATGTTTACTCTAAATTGTATGTCAGGGTGTCTCTTAAAAAAATTGGTTTGTTTCCATCCATATTGCTAAAAGAATTTCTGCTAAATCAGTGTGCGGAACAAATCACTGGTTGCCAGCTACTGAGCTACAAGGCTTCCCCTCTCAATGACTCAATGGCCACCGTTTGAGAGCCAAGATCCCACATTAAGCAGACATCAAAACTAAACTTATAAACCGTAACAAGATTGTTTGGAAACGTCTCATTTTACCCTAACTTTCTTTTCTATCAAACAATAGAGTATACACAGAACGCTCATAAAATTTGCAATCTCTTAAATACTCCACACATGGAAAGCATTCAACAGAGGGCAAAAGTTACAAACTGACTTAAAATAGTACCTGAGACAAAAATAGCTTTCTGGGTTATGCAATTGCAACGTTCACAGCAAATTCACATTGACTGTAGTTTCTAACCTGCAATGTTTTCCGATCGAACAAATAGAGTAATTTGCAGAGTCTTGACTCAGCTCCTACCCCTGGAGTCTAATCTTTAAGCAAACCAAAAATTGAATGATTTTGTTCAGTTCTGAGTTCCAAGGTTCCGTAGATAATAAGAGTATAAATTTCCCGGAAAATTTAGACTTGAACAGAATCAGAAGGAAAATATAGGATTTTGGAAAAGTAATACATACCAGAAAAAGAGATCCCAAAAAGAAAAGGTAGATTTATCTAAAGTCTATCTATATAGCAGTGCCAGGAGCTCAAGGACTTGATAATCAGTAAATTTATCTAGAATTTTCTCTATCTATAAAAAAAATAAAAATAAAAAAGGTCCTTGATAATCAGTAATCACTCGTAGAAAAACCAAAGATATAGGATGTGTTTAATTCTGTTTTTGTTTTTGTTTTTAAATTATTTTTGAAAATTATGTTTAAAAATTGTTTGACAAAACAAAAATATAAAAAAAAATATGTTTGATAAATTGTTTTGAAAATAATTTTTAAATAGTAAATAACAAAAAACTTTATATTTATCATTGTGTCCTTAATGAAAATAATTTGTTCTCCGCCTTTTACTTGTTTTGAGAACAAAAATAATTCTCTCTTATTTTTGTTTTCTTGTTTTTAGAATAATATTTTAAGAATAAATTTTTAAAACATGTAAACAAAAACAGTCTTATCAAACAAATTTTTTTGTTTTATTTTTTTCAAAAACAAAAATAATTTTCAAAAATTGAAATAAAAAAGACCCATATATTTCTTATAAAGCCAAATTCACAACCAATCTGGAACTTTCCCCTCAACTAGGGGAAGGTATCAAGAACTAAGCATACCACTTGACGATGTCTAATTTGAGTTGAAGGTCGGAAGATAGATAAGGTTGGGTTGAGAGTGTATTAACTGCACAATGATAAATGAACTAAGAGTCAGATGGTGATACATGAACTCTGAAACTTAAGTTAGTATGGTCCAAGTTAAAAAGTGTAATAAATGCTAAGATAAGTAAAAGTCTGTATACTTATTGCTAGAGGCTATTTATAGATGATGGTTAAGGGATATGATGAGCATATACAAAATTTTGATGATGTGGGCATTTGGCTAAGTGAGTCAAAATGCAATGAGCTGAGTATCTACACCACTCAAGTCCAACTTCTAATTCATTGACAGTACCAGAGAACTTCTTCTTTCTTTTTTGCTGAAAAAGACAGTAAAAGAGAACGGCACCACACCAAAACAGAACTAACAGTAAACAGAACTGACCATTTTCATCTCATTCTGAAGACTTGATAAAGGTGAAGATGAAAGATATTTCCCTTAGTTCCCTCTATTAGCAATTTGATTCCATCTTCATTACTGAGAAGAATGCCCACTTTGCTTTGTGGCTACCTCGCTCTACATATGAAGAAATTATGTATTTAGAATGAATTAAAAAGAAAACCACATGGTTGTGCTTCTATTTTAGTTAACATAGCAGAAACTTAGTCAATTTGTAACTGAATGAGTCACTTAGTTATAAAGAGTAAAAGTATTATATAGTGAAAGTTGTTAGAAAATTATCATTTGCCAATTATAACTTTCAAGTATGTCAAATTGTAATATGCTTCCTGACATAAATAACTTTCATCATTAATTTCTCTTTCCCATGAATTAGTGATTTCATGAATCAATAATGTTAAGGAAGTAAGTGTGAAATATAAATTCTTACCTTCTAATCCTTTAACATAAATATTGTCAATGAATTTCTTTAATAACTTGAGGTAGGCATCTCTAAGAATGTTTGACCAAAATTGGTAATAAGAGTCCCCAGAATTCAACTGGAAATCCAAGTCCCATGCTCATAAAAAATGCTTCAAAGAAATGTAAATTCTCATGATCTTCTTTAATTACTGGTGATGCATAAGGTATTACTGGTACTTCATCTTCTGAACACACTTTGTCAAGCAATTTCCACAAAGATCTAGCTTTCCTTCATAACTGGAGGCATTAAAGCTCTACAATTGTGTTCCAATTGGAATTTTTCTGATTAGGCTATTGTTGGACAAATCTAATACACCGAGATCATCAATTTGAGAAAAACTAGAAGGCATTCTGCCAGAGAGATGATTTCTTCTCAAATCAAGAAATTCCAGTAATTTCAAATTTCCAATCATAGAAGGGATTTCTCCACTCAAATTGTTTCTTGACAAATTCAGAGAAACTAATCCAAGTAAATACCCAAATTCAATAGGTATTTCTCCAACTAAATTATTGCTTGAGAGATCAATGCTTTTAAGAACTGATTTGGGATTCTTGAACACATGTTCTACACTTTTCCATATCATTGATATATAGAAATCATATGAGTAAATAGTGTAATTATCATAATTTTCATAAAATGAAGACTTGCATATTTAGTTGAATGAATACTCTTTTGAGCAATTATAGTAAAATTATTATGCACATTGGAACAGCCTTTGATAACTCCGTGAGAGATCTAAAACTCTAATTTGACTTAGATAACATAGATGCAAAGGAAAACTTTCATTCAAGCCATTCACTCGTAAGCTTAAGAATATCAATTGTCGAAGGTTTTCCCCTATCCATGGAGGTTTTGGACCAAAGAGCGTATGTTCTCTCACCTCTAGCGTAACTAAATTCGTGCAATTCTTCAAGGAGGAAGGTAGTTGTCCAACTAAACTATTGTTTCGTAGAACCAAAGCCTTCACTTCAACAAGGGTGCCCATGGAAAGTGAAATTTTTCTAAACAATTTGTTATTGTTCAAATCAAGAAACTATAGTGATTTAAGATGGCTCCAACACTCCAGCAATTGTCCTGTTCGATGATTATTTGATACATCTAAAACACCAAAAACATTAGTTGTGCTGTTGCCGCATAAAAAAGAAATGATATCTGAAAATTCATTTTTGGAGAGAAACAATGCTTATGCTTGTGACAAAGATGATGAAATTACACCTTCAAATTCATTTGAATTCAAAGCTATGAACATGGATCGGTAATGAACCTCAAGTGGAAAATTTGGAATTTCACCAACAAGATTATTGTATGAAATATTCATGAGATATATGATTTCTGACATTGATACATTCCAAAACCACTTTGGTACAATGCCCAAAATCTCAGCATCAGGTATATCAAGAATCTCTAAGTTATTATGAATTTGAAGCCAATTTGGAAAGCTAGGACCCAACTTGCAAGATGCCAATTTCAAATAACTCAATTTAAAAGGAGAAATACACGTGGTGTTAAATCTTAGAACCATTAATGAGTTGTAAGCTAAGTCTAACCTCTTCAATTTGAAAAGATTCATGAAATGGAATTCTATCATCACACCTCTCAAAGAATTCCATTGGAGGTCCAATTCCTCCAACTCAAGTGGCAATATGATACTTTCATCCATTTCTTCCATTTAATTGATTATCGGAAAGTGATAGTCTTTTCCAAGATGAGAAAATTGAAAAGTTAGATAACATACCAGTAATTTGATTATAAGATAAATCCAAATCCTGTAATCGGTGTACAATGCATCTTGTCTGGTTATAAATAAAACCTTAAAACTCTCCACTCAAATTGTTATTGAAAATAATTAACTCCTGCAATGTGCATATATTCACAATGAATTTTGGGATTTGGTCTTTCAAATTGTTAGAGGAGAGATGCAATTCCTTAAGAGAGTTCGTTATGTTACCAATATCATCAGGGATGGGTCCTTCTAAAAAGTTATAACTAAGGTCAAGTTTATGAAGATTTGAGCTGAAGTTGAATATCCATAGGAATACAATTGATGATGTCAACTTATTCTCCGAAAGATCAAGGGTGAAGAGAGAAAAATAAGAATTCAAATACGAACAAGATGGCAAAACAAGATTATTATTCGAAAGACTACAACTATATAGATAAAGCTCTTGAAGGTTGGAGCTCATGTTGAAGAGCCATGAGAATGTTGATAATGTCAGGTTACTATAAGAGAAGAGAGATCGAGGATGGTAAGAGAAGTGGAAAAATTCAACTGGGAATCAGATAAGGGAAGAATATCAACATCAGAAAGACTACAATCATCTAGCCGCAATTCTCTAAGGTTTGGAAGCTTACCAACTGTTTGCAGCCATTGATGAGAACTGTTGAGATTAGCCAATCCACTCAAGTCAAGATTTGCTAAACAAGAGAGATTAGATAGCCACTCAATATCAGCATGATTCTTGTCATAAACTTTGAGATTATAATTCCCACCAATCCTAAGAGACTGCAACATAGAAAGATTGCAAAGCTGATAAGGAATTGTTCCAACAAAATCATTCCAACTAAGGTCAAGATGCTCCATCTGTGAGAGATTCCCAAGTTAATGAGGAATTTCTCCTTCAGAAGTATTTCCGCTCAAATCCAGATATTGCAAACTTTGAAGCTTCCATAGTTGATAAGGATCCTTTCCACCAAAATTAGCACTTGAGAGATTAAGATATGTCAAGTTGTTAAAGGAATCAATGAATTCTGGAATGTGAGTGCCATTGAAATAATTGTCACTAAGGTCCAAATGTGTTATATGTTGCAACTCAATCAATGAAGGACTGATTTCACCTACTAAACAATATGTTTCCTAACCCGAAGCTCGAAGATCAAGGATTTGAATATGACCTGTTTCATTGTTGCATTGAACTCCCTTCCATTTGCAACAATCTCCATTCCCATCCTCCCTCCATGTTGACAGCTTGCCACAAAAATATTGGAAGCCTGGTTTAAACATGAGGAGTGCCTTTCTCTCCCTCTCTATGCACTTCTCCACCCTCACTGGCCTGGTTGAAACCAAGAATGGATCCTGTATGGAATGAAAACACCAGTAATATTGCATATAAAATTTTTAGGAAGAAGCTACTCATTATGATCTTGAAAGGAAAACAACAAATACAGAAAAACTATGATTGATAAAGCAAATTGTTTTCCTCTTTTTGAAGTACAACAAATATAAGGGATGAAAGTGAAAAAGAAGAGCAGAAACTAATGAGCTTGAAGACATGACATTGGTTAATATGGGGGAAAGTAACATTTATCAAGGAAAGAAAAACCTATAAATTAAGTCTATAGACTTGGAAATGTAGGAGAAAATGAGGTTACACGTAATATTTCCATCAAACTAATTATTATTATATTCTATCCCATTTTACAGGTTAGAGAAGTAAACAGACTTAGACTTATAAGTCATGAAGTTATTTGTATTTGCTGTAAAAATTGCTTAAATGAACGCTTCTATCAACTTATAAGTGCAGTACAGGCGATGTCCACAATTCATTGGATAGAATTTTCTTTCACCCTTTCCAAAGTTAGTATTCATGACTTTCCCAGTGAATATCAAGAAAAATAGACTGACTCTATATGCAACAAAAAAACCAAATGGAGGTTCGTGAATCCTGATCTAGTTACAGTAGCGAACATTATTGCTTTCAGAAAGCAAAATGTTTTCTTGTTTCCTTCTCTCTGTTCTTCTTGCTTTTAAGTGGTGTGGCTATATAATCCAATTAAGAACACAAAATGGTAATGTCGAGACACTTTGGGCCTACTCTACAATGACTCTTTTGTGTAGAAATTTCCCAGAAGGCAGAAACTGGGACAGATAATGTGTTGTTCACGTATAGGAAATAAAAGCCACAAAGATAGCGAGGTGGGGAACGAGAGAACAGTGGACAAGACATCGATGTGATTAAAGTCTATAGACTTGGAAATCAATGTCAGAGTTTCCCAATCCTTACGCTCATTCATATAACCCCTTTTACAAGTTAGAAATTTTAAGCAAAGTAGAACATGGCATCATTAAAATGTCAGTAGTGGTAGAAATTGTTTATACCAATAAATTCTCCTATAAAATCCGTGATATCTACACTTCTTGAGATGTTTTTTTAAAAGATAAAAATATACAATATGTGTGAATTAATTTTTTTTTTTTTTTTTTTTTACTTTAGTTACATGTGAATTAATCTCTAACTAGTCTTGTGAATTCATATATATCCTTTTGTTTTAAGTATTTGTATGATCCACAGAGACCTAGAAACAAAAAATAAATTTTTTTTTTTTTATGAATTGAATCTTATTAACCCAAGGAAAAATTAAAAGAAAGGTACATAATTTCTTACACATGGCACAACACTTTGAATGTCATATCACTTTGAGGAAAAACTTTGATTTAGTGGAGCCCCCTTCATGTTCCTCATCCCCTATCCCAAATTCAAACCTCCCCAGCAACAGACTTTACCAAAAAAAAATATAAGAATAAAATGGAAAAAAGTATAAATTTCAATTGGAATTTTCTCATAGAGATTATTGTTTAACAAGTTTAATACGCTGAAATCATCAATTTGAGAAAGACTTGAAGAAATTATTCTAGAGAAATGAATCAAGAAATTCAAGTGATTGCAAATTTCCAATCATGAAAGGGATTTCTTCACTCAAATTGTTTCTTAAAAAATTCAGAGAAACTAATCCAAGTAACTACCCAAATTAAATAGGCATTTCTTTGGTTAGATTATTGTTTGAGAGATCAATGCTTTTGAGAAGCAACTCAAGATTCTTAAACACATGTTCAGTATTTTTCCACGTCAATGACAGATATAAATCATGCTGAGAACTGTAACCATAATAATAGTTATTCCAAGAATGACTTACAGATTCAATTGAGTCAATACCCTTTTCAGCTATAATAGTAAAATTGTTAATGCATATTGGAATTCCTTTTGATAAGTTATATTGTGAGAGATCTAAGACTTTAATTTGCCTTAAATAATATAGATGCAAAGGCAAACTTCCATTCAGGGGCCATTCACTCGTAAGCTTAAGAGTACCAATTGTTAAAGGTTTTCTCCTATCCATGGAGGTATTGAACCATAGAGCTTACTTTCTCCCACATCTAGCATAACTAAATTGGTGCAATTCTTCAAGAAGGAAGGTAGTGGTCCAACTAAACTACTGTTTTGTAAAACCAAAGTCTTTATTTCAACAAGGGTACCCATGGAGAGTGAAATTTTTCTAGACCGTGTGTTATTGCTCAGATCAAGAACCTTTAATGATTTAAGATGCCTCAAACAATCTGGCAATTGTCCTGTATCTGAAAATTTATTTTTGGAGAGATACAATTTTGATGCTTGTGACAAAAATGATGGAATTACACCTTCAAATTGATTTGAATTCAAAGCTATTAAGGGTGCATAATAAAACTTGAGTGGCAAATTTGGAATTTCACCAACAGGATTGTTGTATGAAATATTCATGAAACGTTTTATTTGTGAAATTGGTACATTCCAAAATCACTCTGGTACAAAGTCCAAAATCCCAGCATTAGATATATCAAGAATCTATAAGTTGTTTTGTGTCTGGAGCCAATTTAAAAAGCTAGGACCCAACTTGCAAAATGCCACTCCCAAATAAGGCAATTTAAAATGAGGAATTTTTCAAGTGGTGCTAACTTTGAGAGCCGATGAGTTATAAGATAAGTAAAAGGTATCCAATTTGGAGAGATTAGTGAAATGGGATTCTATCATCACACCTTTCAAAGAATTCTCATTGAGGTCCAATTCCTCTAACTCAAGTGGCAATATGATATTTTCTGACATTTCTCTATTTAGTTGATTATTGGAAAGTGATAATTTTCAAAGATTGAGAAAATTGAAAGGTTATGAACATGCCAATAATTTGATTATAAGATAAATCACAATCATGTAATCTGTGTACAATGCGCTTTAACAAGTTATACACAGAACTTAAAAGCTCTTTATTATGGGAAAGATATAAAATATGCAATGTGCATATATTCCCAATAGATTTTGGGATTTCGCCTTCCAAATTGTTAGATGAGAGTTTCAATTCCTTGAGAGAGTTCATTATGTTGCCAAAATCATCAGGAATGGAACCTTTCAATAAGTTATCAGTAAAGTCAAGCACATGAAGATTATAGCTGAAGTTAAATATCCAAAGAAATAGAGTTGATGTCAACTTATTCTCAGAAAGATCAAGGATGAAAAGAGAAGAATAAAGATTCAAATAAGAAGGAGATGGATGAAGAATATTATTATCTAAAAGATCACATCCACTTAGATCAAGCTCCTGAAGGTTGTAGCTCAAGTTAAACAACAATGGGATGTTGATGATGTTAGATTATTATAGGAGAGATCAACGATGAGAAGAGAAAAAAAAAATTCAAATAGAAAGGAGATGGCAAAACAAGATTATTATTCGAAAGAGTACAGTTATACAGACAAAGCTCTTGAATGTTGGAGCTGAAGTTGAACACCCATTGCAATTTGATGATGTCAGCATATTATAAGAGAGATCGAGAATGGTAAGAAAAGTGAAAAAATTCAAATGGGAATCAGACAAAGGAAGAATATTAACATCAGAAAGGCTACAACCCTTTATCAGTAATTCTCTAAGGTTTGGAAGCTTACCAATTGTTTGCAACCATTGACGAGAACTGTTCAGATTAATAAATCCAGTCAAGTCAAGATTTGTTAAACAAGAAAGCCTAGATAGCCACTCAGCGTCAGCATGAT
This sequence comes from Cercis canadensis, assembly GCA_003255065.1. NCBI lineage: Eukaryota > Viridiplantae > Streptophyta > Magnoliopsida > Fabales > Fabaceae > Cercis > Cercis canadensis. The sequence goes on along the minus strand of QAOA01006583.1, from coordinate 364,916 downwards.
TCTTCTCATAAATCTTGACAATAAAATTCCAACCCAGCCTAAGAGACTGCAACACAGAAAGATTGCCAAGCTGATAAGGAATTGCTCTAACAAGATCATTTCCACTAAGATCAAGATGCTGCATCTGTGAGAGATTCCCAAGTTGATAAGGAATTTCTCCATGTAAATTATTTGAGCTCAGATCCAGATATTCTAAACGTGGAAACTTCCCTAATTGATAAGGAATCTTCCCAACAAAACCAACATGTGAGAGATTGAGATATATTAAGTTGCAAAAGAAGCCTATGAATTCTGGGATATGACCCGTTATTAAATAATTTAAACTGAGGTCCAAATATGTTATATGTTGCAACTCAATCAGTGAATGATTGATTTCACCAGCCAAAGGATTTATTTTGGAAGCTCGAAGATCAAGGATTTGGACATGACCTGTTTCATTGTTGCATTGAACTTTTTCCATTTGCAACAATCTCCATTTCCATCATCCCTCCATGTTGACAGCATGCCACCATAATCCGATGAGATTGTTGTACCAAATATTCATTTCTAACACATTTTCTAATATGGGCCAAAACCCAAAAATCCCAGCATTCGAAATATCAAGATACCGTAAGTTACTTTAAGTTTAGAGCTAATCTGGAAAATCAGGACCTAACTTGTAAGATGCTAGTTTCAAATATTTTAAAATATTCTAATTGAAAAGTTAATTGAGTTGTAGGTCAGTTGGTCACAATGCTCTCTTAGTAAAAAGAGGGTTTTGTGTTCGAGATCTCTCATTGACAAAATGAAAGTCTCAAAACGTTCTATCACACAAAACTACAATTATAGGTACTTTGACAACGGAACCCCTAAAGCAATAATGGCTCACCTCAAATTTGATAAATTAAGAGTATATTTGTTATTAAAGTTTTTTTTTTTTTTTTTTTTTTTTTTTTTTTTTTTTTTTTTTTTTTTTTTTTTACATTCTATTGGTTTAGGTGATCTCTCATGAGGTCGAGTTTGTTCTGTTTACCAAAAAAAAACTGTTGTTATATTATAAATAATTTTTTCTTCCATTTCTAAAACTAAATGTTTCTTTATGTTCATTCATATGATATTTTAAAAAAAGGTAAAGTTTATTTTCCTTTCCATTTCCTCCCCATTATGTGTTCAAATGAAATATAAAACAATTATATTACCCAAAAAAAATATATAAAACAATTATGTCTAAATTTATATTTTTCTTTTCCCCCGTTTGATTGACATCCAAGTCCCAAAAAGATAGCACCTTTGGTTTAGTGACTTTAGTCATCATGCATTTTTATTTTGACTGGAAAGACAAAACAGGCCTAAAAGCATGTTTGAGTTTTTGAGAAAAGAAATTACTTTTTCAGAAACGTTTCTCTTAAATTGTCTCAAAAGATAGTGGAATTCGAAAATATGATGGACCTTCTTCTACCTACAAATTCAATTAATGTATATATAGAGACCATTAAGCATAATTTCTATGGTTTATCACATTATGAAAATAAAAATCAAGTACTAATTTGGTCACCCATTAAAATTTAAAATCACACTGCACCCACTTTTATTAGTTAGTCCTTCCTAGTGACTAGATAGTACAAAAATGATACCATATTTTCTAACACTGATTTTCAGTCCCTCTTGTTAATATTTTTGCAAAATGTACCCTTTCTTCTATAAACCAACCATTTTTGTACAGCACCGCATTCACATAAAGGGTTAACCAAAAAAATAAAAACTGACGGTCCTGATCTGATGATCTCCTCTACGAAAACACAGAAAGCCGATTAAGTCAAAACTGAACTAAAACTTCAGCTGAGCCATTTCTCAAGCCGAGTATTCAAGCCCCAGCTCCATCTTGCATGTGCCATTCTCAGCCGAGCTACAACCAAAATCCTTCAATTCAATCCTCCTCTTCTTCACGGGGACCACGTGGTGAGCACGTGATGCCGGTTTGAACCCCAGTGTCAGCTCGAGAGCAACATCGCCACTGTCCTCGGCTCGGTCACTCGGCTTCGCTACAGATCCCGGTTCGTCTCGGAAGAGCATCGAAGTCTCCGGTTCAGCGGTTTCAACCGAGATCATGCTCTCGCTTTCTTTGCTCTCACCCTCCACCGCGTTCGGCGCCTCCGACTGGTGACTCAGCGACGAGTCATGACTCGCTGACCGGTTCACCACCTCTTCAGCGGCAGTCCAGATTTGGCTCGGCTCGCGCGGCGAGTCCTCGTCAGCACTTCCCAACCCGGTCGCCGTCGCCCCCTTGTTGGCTTTCGGTTTGATGACGGCGCGCTTGAACCGCGACCGAGTCTTAACTCGTTGAGGATCGTTAGACGCGGCGGAGTTCTCATCCTTCGACACGTGGCGAATATCGTACGCCTTCAGAGGTGGACCCCGCCCATTTGTGGCAGCTTCCGACGTAATCGGTGTGATCGGCGCGCCCTTCAACACAGCCTCCACGGCGGATTGACAGAGCTGCCAACTCCCCGACCATAACAACCCAACGGACCCATAAATCGGGTTCACTATCCGCCCACATGCCTCATATAGCAAAGAACGAAAAATAGCTGCAACAAAAAAAAGAAAAGAAAACCAAACAAATCAATAAACTTTCCGTTTGTTTCTCGAGANGGCGCGCCCTTCAACACAGCCTCCACGGCGGATTGACAGAGCTGCCAACTCCCCGACCATAACAGCCCAACGGACCCATAAATCGGGTTCACTATCCGCCCACATGCCTCATATAGCAAAGAACGAAAAATAGCTGCAACAAAAAAAAGAAAAGACAACCAAACAAATCAATAAACTTTCCGTTTGTTTCTCGAGAAAAAAAATGCCGAAATTTGAAAACCCAAAATCAAAAATCAATGACAATCAAAAAAAAAATAAAAACCCACCTGGGCGAAGATGTTCAGGACCAGCGTTGATGAGATTCATAAGCCCGGCACGGCCATAGAACTTAGCAAGAAACACAGTAGCATTTGCTTGAGATTCCGGGCTTTTGATCCACTGCAAACAGGGTCTTATACTACAATTCTCACTACAACCCTTTCGCAAAACCCGGCATCCATTACAACTCATCCGCATTTTCTTCAAGCTTTAAACAAGAGAGAGAATTTGAGAGAAGAAGAAGAGAAAAGAGTGATTAGTATTTTAGAGAAAGTAGAAGAGGGTGAAGGAGATTGTGATGTTGTGATTTTATAGAAGGTATATATTTGTTGGAGGTTTGCTGAGCCGCTGGGTTTTTCAGGTACTGGGGGACGTAGCTGTTTTTAAAACAACACAAACAATGGTTTTCCACATTCAAGGAGGTTGGGGTTCGAACCACTTCCAAGCCTTACTTGAGGAGAAAATAACCCACTCTCAGATCTAGCTCGTGGCATCAACTCCCAATCATGGGGACTCACATAGTCTTCCCATAGGGGCGTAGCTGACGTGGAAACGCCCACAAAAGGCACTGTTCTAAAGCTCTTACCCACCCTTCTCATAACTCTGATGCATGGCTGTGTTGGCCTTTCTGGGTCCTGAATCACCCTCTGACGTACTCTAAAATTACGGAATCTGCCACGGAAGGAGTGGAAAATGTTGAGGGTAAAATTGGAATTTCATGAGAGGTAAGAAAAATGGCAGAGGTGGCGTGGTACATGCAAATGGGTACAAAATTTAAGAAGAGAAGAGTGAGGCGCGTGGCAATCACGATCAGGTGTCAGAGTGCGGTCGAATCGCCACATATTGTGGAATAAGGGTCCACTTTTTTTTTTTGAGAAATAATAATTTGAAAATAAAAATAAAAAAAAGCTCCTGGTTTTCGGGAAATCGTGTTAGGATATAAAAACTGGTTTTGGGAGAAAACCGGAGACCGGTTTCCGGGTTTGGTCTTAGGACTGTGGGCGCAGTTTGAAGAAGGAAATAAAAGTGTAATTATAAGCCAATGGTTTTTTGGAAGGGTTTGTGTGTCTGTGTTTTATTTTCTCAACAAGTAATTTAATTAATTAATGCTTATTCTATAAGCCAACAACATGCCCAACTTGGAATTCTTTAGTACCAAAGCTTAATTACATTAAAATAGTAGCTCTTGTTTGAATACACGTGTTTTCCATTCAATGGTAACTGGTTATCAAGAAAATTAAATTGAACATCCCATAAAAAATTAAACAAATCACATATAATTCAAGTCAAATGCGCAGCTTAGATCTGAGACTCAAGTAACATGACCGGATCCAAATCTCATATAACTCTCTTGTTTATTTAGAACTAGCAGCCAAATCCCTTAATTTTTTTTTTTTTATATAACAGTGTAATGCGGTAAAAAATAAAAATAAAACCACTTACATTAAAGAATGTACCATTAAACCTCTTATTTGTTCATGTGTTAGACTTTCACTTTTTAATTAGTTTAAATTTCTATATATGTGTAAAACTAAAGAAAGCTTTAAAAACTTGTACTAATTATATTTTAGTTATCTTTATATTGCTTTATACTCTACAAAGATATATGTATTTGGATTTAATTGAACTTAATTAACTTAAAACAGGTCAAGTCAATATCTTCTAATTCCACTTAAAACAGGAAGCAAAAAACAAAGAGAGGTTTGAAAATGAAAATGAGTTTTCTTCAATGTGTTTGACTTGTGTGTAATTATTGGTTAGTTGATACATATGTAGTGAATATTTATGGAGAAATGGAAGTTGAAGAAGATATTCCTTAATTATGTCTTTATTTTATTTTTATTTTTTTGATATGTCCTTAAGTCTGTCTTTAAGAGGATAGTTTAATGGTCGAGTATTAGATATTCTATTGTGAAAATTTGATGTTTAAATCTCATTCGAATTGAGTGAGGTAAGATTATAGGAGAAGATAATAAGCTACTCTCTAATTTTCGATGGACAAAGAAAAAGATATCCCTAAATTCTTTTAATAACATATATTAAAGAAAGAAAATCATAAAAAAAAATATGGTTTTGGATAAAATTGAAAATAAAAGTATAATTTGATAAAGAAATTAAAAATTAATAGACTATTATGTTTTATGCCTTGTTTTTTAGCTCATTGTTTTCTACAGTATAAAAGAATTTAGACAATAATTTCAAAGACTAATATATTCATGCTTAATTTCATAAATGCATATACAGTAACTATAATGCAATGGATGTTAATCCGTCCCTAATCCATTTTTCCTTTATATGTATCAATGAACATTTAACCACTTGTGAATAGTGATATAGGCCTTATCTCTCACCCTCCTATTTTAAACATGTCATTTTTCACATATGGCTTGGTTTATTCTACTTATAAGAATGACACATTCTATATCTATGTGAAAATTTGAATTTATAATTCTTAAATTAATATGATACAAAAATATTTTGATAAAGTAATTTATTTATAAATAGAATAATTTATAGGATTTCAAATACAAAGTTACTCCCTTTCTTTTAGTTCATAAATAAATTTATATGCTTTCTCAAAAATTTCAATAAATGGACCCAATTATGTTATATCCACAATTATAATTTTCATTATTTTTTATAATTGTGGGTTTAATTTAATCTATATATAGTTTTAAATAAATTCACCCATTTAATACCTTTTTCAGATCATTCAAATTAATTTAACTAGGCCCTATAATTGTAGGTTTAGTAAGACATTTTTAGTGTGTCTATCATTTTTCTTACTTTTATGAGTAAGACTCTTTTTTAGTTCCAAAAAGATAGATGTACGATCAGTTTAGTTCTTAAAAAAAATTTAGCGTCATTTTAGTTCCAACTCAAAGATAACTTTCTCTATCAAAATAATTTGTAATTATCTTCTAAGAAATAAAATTACACTAAAAAAATTTGTATCTTTCAGAAATAAAAATAGATTTGACTCTTCTTTTATCAATGTTAAATCTAAATCTAATGAAGCTCACATTCAATAATAAAAAAGGGGAGCTAAAATGGCATATGGGTTTGTACTCTAGCCTATATATAAATAAATACTAGGGTCTGCATAAGGGATGAATCAGTGCCACATCCTCAGCCAACAACATGGTTGAGCAAGATGGCTAATTGGATGGTGCAAATGCAAGAGAGCTACGTCAATACCAAATGTTTGGTATTAATTAATTATAACTTACTTGTAAAGTGACAAGCCGCCAAGGGTTTGGAGGAAAGTGATAGAAGAGAAGAGAAGAAGAGTTGGGAAAGTTTTGCAGCAGAAACATGGGATGGAATCGTGGAATTAAGCTCAGTTACCTGAATTTGACTTTCTATAGAACTTTGCATACTAATTCCTTCGACGTCTTTGTAAACAATGAAGGCTTCCACTATTATGGCAAGTGCTTACCTAATCTTCACCACCTTCCAAGACTCAATTAAACAAGAAGGGGTCCACTTTGTAGAAATAAAGAAAATATATTATAGCTAGAGTTATTAAAAGATAAATATATATAAGGGCAAAAACATATATATAATATAATTAGTTTGGATTTTTTTTTAAGGTTGAGGTTATAAATTCAAATTTTTGTGCTCTTAATTTCTTTGATTAAAAATTTATTTTTATTTATCCAGTAATAAAAACTATATAAGTTAAAAATAAGTGATGTGAATAAGTGCTAACTTACTTGTTTTCATATAAGTATTAACTCTAATTTATACTAATAATTTTCACTTTTCACCATATATAATGCTTTATATATAAATTGCAGTTGATTCTCAATTCCCTACTTTGTTCCGATAAAAAATAATTTGTGTATGGTATAATTATACTGTTTAAAAACATATATTATAGTTAGAGATTATCTAAAAAGGATAAACAAATTGTAAATCGTTAAATAAATGAGATTTTTTTTGTTTCGTGCATTGTAAAGTTCCCTATTACAATTAAATTTAAAATTTTCTATCTAGTTGTTTTCGCACCAAATTTTGTTAATATCACTCTTATTTAATGTTTAAATATAATATAAACTAATTTACCCTCATTTAATATAGAAAATTTATAGTTTATTGTAAAAACCTTCATTTCATATGGAAAAGTTTAGTCAAAGTTAAAAAAAAATTCATATTAATTGAGGATGATTTAGTCTATATTATATTTAAATATTAAATAAAATATAACATTAACAAAATATGATATAAAAATAGTGACTCCCATTAAATATTTACAAAAGTATTGCATTAAGTCAGATAGAGATTGTTCAATTGCAACGCGAATCCCCACTATTATTTACTTCCAATTTGATTTACACAAAGCTTAACATGATAAAAATGACTTTAAAGTGTTGTCAAAAGCTCTATAATTAAATTACAGAAACCTATCCCAACCACCCAAAACCACTTTCTATACATTCGGACATCATCAATTGGCAGCAGATACCCGAACGTTAATCATGATCATAATTGCAGATATTAATATCTTGAAATGATCATAATTAAGGTTTATGAATAAGAACTCTTTCTATTTGATGATGATAGATGATTGATGAATGATGGTGTGGCTGCTTGTACTAAATTTGAGTTTACTGATTAAATGGTGCTTTCATGCACAGTGGCATTATAGTATTCCCAACAATATTAATTTCGTCTATACGAGGAGACTTTGAGAGGTACCAACTTAATTAATAATTTCCTTAATTAGAAAAAGGTTAATTAATTGCCTTGGTGAATATAGAAGCATTTTATTAAATACATACTTTTTCAAGTAATAGTAGAAATTAGGAAATCTCTTAATATTTCTGATTTTTTCAAAAAGATCTAATTGTTACTTTTCAAAGTTCTTTTAAGAGTTTTAAGATGCGCATCTAAATACTTTTAACTTGTTGGATGCCTTTGGCTTATATAACTTTTGTCTTGACCCAAATGTCTAGGTTGTACTCTAGGTTGAGCAATCAATTTTTTTGGATTCTAAATATTATTTTTTAAGGATTAAAGCGATATTAATAAAACAATTTTGAGAGTAAATTAACTGTGATTATGTCTTTTAAGGATCAAAAATAAATTTTACTTTAATTTTAATATATAATACTATGCAATTATTCATCACTTCAAGTATGAGTTTCTTTCTCTACCCAAAAAAGGAACAAAAAGTATGAGTTTTTCTATTTCATTTTGATTTTAAATTTATACTTTATTGAATAAAAATAAATAAACCTTTTTTGGTAAAATAAAATTGTAACAAGTAAAATAATATGTAGTAGTTAAAATTACGATGAAAAGTAATGTGAATTTATAATTATTCTTAAATAAATATATGATTCTTAACATTTTATTTCATTTAATATCCACTTTGAATAATTTTGATAAGTTTTTCTCTCACTAAATAATATTACTTAACTAAACGACTTGTATCCAGAATGATATTAACATTCCCTTCAAATTTGTCGGTTTTGTTTTTAAATTTAGAGTTATAACAAAAAAAAAAAATACTCACTATAGAAAGAAGAGGGACAAGTGGACGGTGGATGTGAAAGTGGGATGTGATGAAAGCCATTTGCATGGTGCATGCAAAAGCGTCCAAAAGACGAGAGCATGCAGGATTTGAATACGGCTCGTGGCACGCACTTTCTGAGTTTCCGTCACGTCAGTATGACTGCGATCCCTTTGGTCGCCACGTATCACTTCAAACGACACCTCCGCACCCATATACGACAGTTCCTCCACCGTTCTCTAGTAGCTCCTGGTTTTTGGGAACCCACCATACACACTCGAATCTATTGGCAAAACTAGAGACTACGCATTACACGCTTCTCCCAATTTTTATGATCTCAAGTCAAATTGAGCTAAGCTAAAAAATGGGTGAGAATTGATGGAACCCATTTGCTAAAAAGAAAATGTTAGAAACCGCTTATACCTAACTTGCATAGATTTTTTAATTAAAACTTGTATGGAGCTCCCATCTTGGTGCATGCATTTATTTCAAATGTCAGCTTGCACAAAAGTGAACTCCAAATTATTATTCACACAAGTTGTTAACCAAATGATGAAGGGTAGGAACAGCTTTAAAGAAAAAGAGCACCACCCATAAAATATTTAACAATTTTCTATTTTATTTTTATTTTTAGATTTTCATTTTTTCTCTTTTGAACTTATATTTGAAGAATAACTTTAGTTAAGTGAAACGTCCTCTCAATCATAATATTTTTAATTCTTTGATTATAATTTCCGTTGTTATTTATTTATAAAAAAATTAAATTTGTAATTATATGAAGGTTTATTTATTTTTATTTATTTGATAAAGTGGATGCTTTATGTTAACACAAGTTCTGTATTAAAAATGTGGCGGTTGTAGACTGAAAGATTCTTTCAATCTAATCATAATAATTAATCAACCGACCACCAAGAATTTGGAGGGTAAAGCTAGTTTCCAAATTCCGAATACATTATTTTGGTAATGACTTGACCTTTTATATGGCTATATATAACATTCAAATTGTCTTTTATTGGAATCGGTCATCCCTTTATTTTTTTAACTTTATAAACTTGTCTCTTGCACATTCTCGAGGCTCAACTTGCTTCAATCATAATAAATTGAATTTAGTTCCAAATTTTCTATATTCTTTTTCTACCTTAGTTTTGTTGTTCCTAGGTTTTCTTTGTCACTTCAGAATCTTAGATCATCAATTGAATAAATTAATAACTTAGAAGAAATCAAGCATTTCGACGAAATTGTTGACCTAGCTAGTAGTACAAATTTTCTTTTTTTCTTGTTAGCAAAAATCAAATGAAAAAAACTTCAAGAAGATAGGAATATATATTTGAGTTTATCTTCGGTAGCTATTCAAATATCTTGGAAGAATATATTATTTTTGAAGGAATAAAAAAAAATGAGATTAGGACTTAATTATAAGAAGTGACAATATCGGTATGCGATTTATAGCCATCAATATTTTTTTTTTCTGATAAAATTCATAGCTATCAGTATTATTGGCATATTCAACTTTATCTTTTAAATTGATCACTTATAGCTTAGTAGGTTTTCGATCATTTACTAAAAAAATTAAATATAAATAATTATCTTTACTAATTTTAGGATCTTGACTCTGTCACTGTTAAATTCTTAGGAGTATTCTATATTAGCATATTATATATGTGTACGTGAGCATGTTTTAATAGATTCTTTATTTTATTTTATCAAAAAGTCTATAGTCATGAGAGAGATGACTAACAAAATATATTTTGACAAAGTATTTATCAAAATAGAATATTATGCAAACTATTTATTAAAATGGTATATTTTTTATTATTTTATTAAGTAGGCGTGGACAATACTTTAAAGTTGAGTCACGCTACTTCAAAGTTGCGTGACTCTTGGACCTTGGAGTCACGCTATTTATAAAATAACATGAGCGCTTCTATGTCCTTATCAATAGTTTAATCAAAATTACCACAAATTGATAAATAATCTTTAAATTACTCGATGCATTTACATAAATACTTTACAAAATTGTATTTGTTTAATCAATTTGCCTAATACTGAAGTCTTAAATTTCTCTCTCACTCATTCTATCGGTTTTCTAGGTTTGTACACACATAAGCATGCTCTACCAATAGTATACTAAGGTTAGTCAAATCCATAGTACATGACAGCTTTAGTGATCATGACAAGTGATTAGAGATAAAGATAAAGATTAAAGTTAACTATGGATTTGAAATGTTGGATTGTGAATTAGGAATCCAGCGCAGGAGATATCAACTATCAAATGAAAAGTCAAGAAAACTATCTAGTATTGGAACTCGACCACTTTCTGAAAGTTACATTATCATAATATATACAATGTAATAGTAACTCTCTTAGATAACTAACATTAATTATTTCTAGAGAGACGTAGAACAAGTTTCCTTTTACTCCCTCTGTTTGAAAAGACAGAACAACCTTTAGATTCCCAAAGATAAACATTGTAATAAAGGATAATATTAGAGATAAAAGGTGAATAAACAAAGGTAGATTAGACATAAGATAAGGATGAGAAGAAAGAAAGATGGGTAAGTTACAAGTAACACGCAAAAGCAATATAAAGTTCAAAAGTCGTTGCAGTGTGGAAATTGGAAAAACGCCTCCTCACACTAGCTCCAGGTTTTTGGGAAAGTAGTATTCTGAATCAATACAGCTTTAGCAAACACAGTGGGCGCTGTCTATTTAGATGTCTAGAATATGGTAATGTGAAAAACACAAAACTTATAAAATCTAATGACGACCTCAATACTATTCAATTACAAATTATTTAATTTATATAAATAAAGAAGGCCACTTATACACATCATTATTGTGTTCATATAATATTTTTCTATGATATAGTTAACATTTTTTCTTTTGCCAATATATAATAGGGAGAAACTCACTTAAAAGTGTGAGATTTTGATCTATTAATGTGTTAAGATGGCTATTGCAATTATTTAAATATTACTTCTTTATATATATGTTGCAATAATTAGTAGAANATATATAGTTTGCAATAATTAGTAGAAAATGTTTTACATTTATCATGATTTGTTAATCGATATATTCTTATTCAAGTATAGTTGCTCACTAGCTTTATCATGGTTTCCTAGGAATATGGCAGTAAAAAGTTAGATAATTAAGATGTTCTCAATAGAGCACTCCACTAATTGATAATTGGATTCTCACGTACGAGTTTGGAATTTTTTTCTAATTGAATCTAATATTTGTCTGGTTTTCTAAATTGATGCAATAATTGATAAGTGGCATCTGACAATTTCTTTTGGAAAAATTTTCAGTGTTCACACATAACAACCGTTGGTCCATGTGATGTGAGAGCCAAAGCTTATGTGCCACTTGGGGTTTTTGATTTGATACTTCAATCAGATTGTTTTCAAGTGGCTCAAGATATGGAGGATAAGCCAAACCCTTCCTAATTTCATTATCTCATCATTTGTAAAGGCTAAGGGAAAGACATATATAGAAAAGGAAAATAAAAGTTGGTCATTTTAGCAAAGAGTTAAATATATTTTTTTATTTTTAAATAATTTTTAAATATTATTTTAATCTTTGATTTATTTTTATGTCATTTTAGTTCTCAAATAATCACTCTGCTCTCTAAATTAATCTTTTAAGTGATCATTTTTTGTGTTATAGATGACTAATTTGGTGGGCAATGTAATTATTCAAAAATTAAAATAACACAAAAAATAAATCAAGGACTAAAGAGATATTTATGAAATAATTTAAGAACAAAAAATATATTTTACTCTTTAACAAAATTAGCCAATCTTGTCTCATACTGTTATTATCCCTTGAGAATTGATGAAAATGAATTGAATAATTTTAAGAAAATTAATGTAGAAATGTTAGATATATTTTTATTAGATAATTAATGTGTTTGTGTGTGTGTGTGTCTCTCTCTCTCTCTCTCTATATATATATATATATATATATATATATATATGTATATAAGTTCGGATGATTCTTTTTCAACTAGTTGAATAATTTCTTCTGTTTTATATCTGTATGTTTGGAATACTCTTTAAATAAAAATGAAGAAACTCATTTGAAAAAATAATTTTTAAATCATAAAAAATAGATTTAAAAGTATTATTAAAATAAAATAATTTTGTAAGTTTACATATATAGTTTCAAATTTTATAAAAAAAATTCAATTACAAATGAATGAATTTCAACAAATTGGATAGTTCCATATACTGCCTAAAAGAATTCTATTGCCTTCAATTTGAGCTTGATCTCTGCTTATCACAAGAATAATGCTTCATAAATTTCCAACAAAAATAAGTTAATCGAAACAAAGTATAGGAGATATATTTGATCCTATTGGTTGATAAAATTAAGATAAGACAGAAAAAATTAACTAAACTTTTAGAACCCTATTTAAATTTTAATCTAACAATATAGATTAATTTAAGTGTGTAGAACAGTAGAAGTGTACACACAAGACAAAAGTGTACATTAGAATTTGTCTAACTTCTAAGAAAAGAAACTTATATCCTAATAAAATATTGTCAATAATATGATGTTGATGGCTGCTGTGTCATTTAAATATATCTACATAACTTTTTTGTCTTTTACATTACATAACTTTTTGTTTTGGTAACAAATATCTACATAAATTGATATGACTAGATAGTTATAGAGATAAATAATTATTTGTTAATAATGTGAGCCTAGATACCTCTCTATATATTTTTAATATGGGCTTGATTTAAGGTTCTTCCCCCCAAGGCTTATTATTAGAGCTAGTAAGGGTCCACAGAGGGTAGCTGTTCGGTTAGGAGAATCTAAGGCCTCAATCCCAATATTGTTAAGCCACAACTGACCTAATAAAGGCTAAAAGCCAATAATGGACCAATTAATTATTATTATGAATAAATTATTATCATTAAAGCATCTCCATAAAATAAAATAATTTTTCATGACAAATATAGTGGTAGCTTTGGCATAGTTTATATCAAATGTTCGGTGGAAAAATGATATTAAAGTTGTTTTTATAGGTTATATGTTTAAATTTAAAGTTATAGTCAAATGTATAAAAAATAAATAAATAAACATAACTTATCAATAGAATTATAGTATTTTTTAAAAATTATTTCAAACAATAATAGAGACCATTTTACAATTTTTTTTTTCATGTTTGATTTATAATAAAATCAAAATTTTATTTGTGAAAAAGGAAAATCATTTTGAAATAATTTTCTTTTTTTAATAGAAAAATACAAAAATTACTTTCAAGTTTCAAGTAGTTGTATTATGTGTGTTATGGTAAAAATATTCTTAATTATATATATATGCAAATAGATAAATTAATATTTTCTCCAACAAATATAAAAAGTATCCAAATAGTTTCCAATAAATTATTATTATTTTTTGGTATATATACAAGGTCAGAGACCCATCCTTTCATGAAACAGTTAATGTACCCTAACTAAAGTCATATAATAACGAACTCATATAATATGTATAAAAGACTTTTAGGTTTCTAGCATTTTTTTTTTCCAATAAAAGAATCCAGTTCCTTTATTTTATTGCTTACTCAATTTAGGAGGTTGATAATAGATGAATAAAAATAATAATAACTGACATACAAGATCATCCATAGTTTAAGGGAAGTCTATTTTATAACTTTTATTCCGATATGCGGCAAATCAACATCAATAATACACTTTTATAAACTATTTATATAAAATTGACAATTTTTAAATTATTTACTTAAAAGAGACAATTTTAAATATTTTGTTATTTTTTAAATGAAAACAAAATACGTTATACATAAGTAAAATGTGTATAAACTAAATATACTATAAAATATTTGACCAATCACATGTTTACTATTCACAAGAGAATACTTGAAAAAACGTAAAACTGAACGCACTTTAATGTTGTAGCCTTAAAGGGTAAAGCGTCCCAGCTTTGAGCACCATACCCTAGACCAATCTCAAGGAGAAGAGAGGAAAGGAGCCAAATCTCGAGGGAAGAGATCCAGTCATGTTAACTTGAGTCATGTTGCTTAGATCTAAGCCGTCTATTCTATTTAAGGTCATTTCAACCATTAAAACACATTAATATTTAATAGTTGAAATGAGCTTTAATGAAATGGACGGCTCAGATCTGAGCAACATGACTCAAGTGACATGACTGGATCCAAATCCAAATCTCGATCACCACCATGTCTGCCTCGGAACCCTTCTAAACCCAACAGTCAGTAGTAGTTAGGACATGGTGGACACAAATAAATATAGTAGTATCTCTATGGGAATAATAATCATCCAACAGTTAACTCGGATATTATTTAATATCCAAAGTGGGACTATATAAAGGACACGGGGGAGGGGAGTGAGTAGCAAAGCTTAGCTAGCTACAAAGCAAAGCACACTAAATAGGAAAGTTGGTGGCTTTTGGTTTCTAAGGGTCTGTTTGAGAGTTTTTTTAGAGGGGAGGGGAGAGGAGAGGAAAGTGAAGGAAAGGAAAGGAAGAAAAAGGAAGAAATTTTTTTCTTTTTTATTTGGATGATTAAAATGAGCAAAATGAGAAGAAATGAAAAAAAAAATTATAATTTTATAAATTTATCATTTATTTATAAAGTAAATATATTTAATATAAGATTTAATAATGTTATCTAAATAGTACTAAAAAAAAATTTAAAGAAATAAATAAATGTATAATAATAAACTATTCTTTTTTGTCTCAAAACCCCTTAAATTGGGAGAACACAAAAGTGAGGCAAAAAATGAATGCAAGGGTTTGAGATTATCCCTTGGTTTCCTTTCCTTTTTAATCTTGAACTCTCAAACAAGGGAATTGACACATTTACTCATTTCTTTTTCTCTCATTTTCTCCCAATTTTAACTCCCAAACAAACCCTAAAGGTGGGCATAACGGACAGTTCATGGCACCCATAAATAGTAACATGGAGCTTCTACGTTGCTTCACACTTTACTCTCTAAAGCGTGTTCAGTTTTACACTTTTTCAAGTCTTCTATCATGAATAGTAGATACGTGATTGGTTCAAATGTTTTATAGTGTGTTCAGTTATACATGTTTTACTTATGTATAACGTGTTTCGCTTTCATTTAAAAATAATAAAATATTTAAAACTACCTATTTTAGGTAAATAATTTGAAAACTGCCCATTTTATATAAATAGTTTACAAAAGTGTATTATTGAGGTCAATTTGCCCACATATGTTTTGCTTCGTTTTGTCATACCATTTAAATTAATAAAAGATACTAGAAGAAACGGACAGGAAAAATAATAAAATGAAGTAATTTGAACTTGGATAAATAATAGATAAAGTATTAGTGATCATAAAATGGAACTTCGAAAACTATGAATGGTAGAAGTGGACTACTCCAAAACAAATATACCCAAATATAATTAGTTCATATAATCTTTTATAAGACTAAGGTCATAGTTTAATTTTTTGTTGTTTGATATGTAGTTTAATTTTATATTAACTTACATTTTTCTTCTTTAAACTTGCAATTAGAAAGAGAAAAAGTAACTAAATAACAAAATGAGAAATATTTTGGCTCCTCACTTAAAAAGTTTGAAAAAAGAGTGATATACAATCCAAATTATATATAAAAAATGTTTAAGCTGCAAATATAATTTAAATAAATAATTTTTTTTAGTTTTAACAATAAAAGTATTTTTTAGGTAAGCTTTCGTATACCGAGACTAAGTCTCTTCTTGAGCAATTTTAAAGGATGCATCTGCCACATTGACCTAGTGTATTCAAAGAAAAAATTCTCCTAAATCCTGGCTCTAGGATTTGAACATTGGCTAACTCATATGAACTTATTGTATTCTTACTACTAACTAAACATTTTAGGTTTAAATAAATTAATTTTAAATCTATGTGATCACATTAATAATGCTGAAGAATAATGAGATGTGCAATGATAAAAACAACATTATTCAAACAGAAAGTACCATTTGGTTATTACTATAACCTTATATAAGTGCATACTCTATTAAGGTTAGGGAGAAAATAAAAAAGAGAAAAGCAAGAAAAAAAAAACTCACTCAAAACTTATTCATACATGACACACTTGTAAATTTAGATTTTTTTTTAATATTGTATATATAGTAGAATTTGATTGTATACATTTAAATCTATTTTAGTACATGACGATAAAAAAGATGAAACCTCGATGCTTGTTTAGATAGAATTATTGGCACATTTCAACAGTTTTTTAAACTTAAAATTGATTATGTGTGTTTCACTAAATTATATGAACAACTTTTCACTACTTCCAACGCACTCCAAAGAGCTAATGGAGAGAAGCTCCAATTAGGAGGCTTTGATTGTACCAAAACAATTTTTTGTGTTTTTTTTAGTAATTTACTCTCAAATTATTATCCAACGACTAAATATTTAAAATCATTTCATACATTTTTTAATAATTTGACATCTGAAAGTAATTATTTTTATACAATCGAAATAAAATTTAATTGTTATAAAATCAATTTTTAAATAACATATTTAAATATTAAATTAATTTTCTCACAAAATCAAAATCAATAAAATCCAAAATTATTCTTTACATAATATATATATATATATATATATATATATATATTTGGGTA
>QAOA01006583.1:238925-340122 GCA_003255065.1 Cercis canadensis | reverse complement strand
TTTTTTTTTTTTTTGATATGGAAGGGGATTGTTGTGATTTAATTAGCTTTCCCTGTGTTTGTGTTCGCATGGGCTGTAAGCATGTCCTCTGGGCTAGGTTTTGTTTTATCAATTATCATGGCCTTCTTTATTTGGTGTTGTTGGAAGGTTACTTTTTGTAGCTCTAGTGGTTTGAATTGAATTTCCATATGTAATTGGCCCAAAAAATCTCATTTCCAGATTGGGCTAAGCCCAAATCAGGTTCTCAAGCTGTCTCTTGTTTTGGTCTGCTGTTCCGCTCTCCCATTCTACAACACATGTTATCCTCCCCGCTTGGAATTTGGATTCAATTATGTCATATGACTCATGTTGTGGGGACTTAAATCGTGCATTTAACTTATAGCTTATCTGAACTATTGACAGTGTATTGCAACTTTAATATTTTCTCATAACATGAGTCATGTGACATAATTGGATTCAAATCCTTTTACTAGCATATGCTACACTAAGTACATAATCAAAATTTTAATATACTTTTCCTCCCTTTGATTAATCTTATTAATAAGCATCCCATATAGTCACACAGTGTGGACCAATTTTAGTGAGAATACTGTTGAGTACAAAACGTCTTGTTAATTCCCCAGCATCATAATCTTTCAACAGTGTAAAATCCTAGCCTTTATGGAGACACAATTATTGATTTGTTTTTCTCAGATACACAATCAAGGAACATAGTTTACGTTTGGACTACATATGGAGAACACAGAATCTGGAGATTTACTGTTAACGTCCCATCTAACACAGGCTCTTCAAGATGATTGCAATTGACTAGGAAAATAAAAAAAAAAATTATTCTCTCTAAACTTTGTAT
Organism: Cercis canadensis; assembly: GCA_003255065.1. Lineage (NCBI taxonomy): Eukaryota > Viridiplantae > Streptophyta > Magnoliopsida > Fabales > Fabaceae > Cercis > Cercis canadensis. Next base: position 339,272 of record QAOA01006583.1, on the reverse strand, counting down.
TCTAAATTAACTAGGTTTTCCTTTCCCTTTCATACAGTGAATTTTGTCCTTATAGTTAGAATGAGTAATGGCATCTTCATTTTGGTTACTTGAGTCAATTGCAGTGCTAGCAAATGACTATCTTGTATTCCAGATTTGCATAACTTTTTAAGATGTCTTCACTAGTGGACAGTGAATTCTTGGATTGAAGATCTTATCTAATTTTTGGATGTGAGGAAAGAAGAAATCACAAAGAAAACAGTGAATCTCACCATCAAAATTCTGAATGGAATCTATGGAGAATAAATCTTTTTTGACACACTCATTTCTTTTGAAGTTGAAAGAATAGTAATGTTTTCTAAGGAAAGAGTGAGCTAGCCAATGAAGAGGTGGTAGGAAAAGGCAATTGGTGAATCACCAGAGTGGAAAAATCAAAAGCTTTATTGCCAATGCCAGTGGTTTCAATGGGTTTGGGAAAGTGGTGGTGCTAAAGAAGGGTGAATGGGCTTGTGGGTGTATAATTTGGAGAAGGGAGAAAGATAGATTTTAGAGATGATGAGGCTGGAAACTCATCAACCTTATAATAAAGATTCATGGAGAAAGAGTGACTAGGACAAAGTTTTTATCTTGATATTTTCTTCATGATTATGCATCTTCTGCCACCCAATGGAACCTTTTTATGTATGCTTTCTTGGCTTTCTTTCTTATAGAACTAGGGTATATATCTAGCTTTTCACTGAGTTTGATGCCAATAAAATCTTAGATTTTTTCTTCTTGTGGAGAGAGGGGTGGGTGACTCAAACTTCTGTCTAGAAAATGAGAAATATCCTTACAAGAAAGCTACAGCTCAGCAAGAACAAAGTGAAAAGGTGCCCTTTTCAAAGAAAGACTAAGCAGAAAATTATGCAGAAAATACAAAGGAATTAACAGCTAGTACATGTTGTACATAACTGAGAAATTTAAACACTTCTCAGAGCTACAATTCCCAACCCTTAATTATCCATAATATAAGAGAACTGCTTCTCAATTGTGAACTTGTACTGCAAAATCTGTTCTTCCCTTTTCTAGGCATTGATTTTTTTTTTTCTCATATCTTTTGTCAGACTTAAAAATAATACAATGATGATAATCATTGTGTCAGAACTGATAGAGAAATGAAAAATCCATGACTTTAAGATAAGGCCACTGTATGGTGTGCTAAAGTCCATTAATTTACTTATGGGCGTAACAAAATGTGAGTCTGGAAATTTCAACATATATACATGCTTGTCCATTAGCCACCCAAGCATGATAAGGTCTCCCATTTTCACATTTTGTTTATCTTCTTTGCTATTAAACTTGCACATTGATGAGATTATTTCTTTTGGTTGGGAGGAAAAGGCACAAATTAATCTAGCAAAAACTAAGCATGAATCACTGAATTTGAGTATTGCCCTTGAATAGGTGAAGAAGAGAAATGCACATTTTCAACAACCAAACAAAAGAGATAAGAGACTGTCAGATGAAAGGGTTATTCTGATTTTTTTTTTCTTTTGAATTTTTTTTTTTTACTTTTTACCTTTACTTCACTGAAGAGCCCTATTCTGGTTAACCTTTACTCCTATCATGAGATTTTACCATAGCAAAGGGAACATGATATCTGAAGAAGGTATGTATGGTCACAAATTCCCTGAGAGGCCAATATGGAATAAAAGGAAACGACGGAACAAAAATATCAACTTAACCACAATCACACATTCACCTTCTCCCTAAGAAGAAGATAAGAATTAGGGAGCATGTGCCACGTGGCACTGCCACAATGATGCCTAACGATAAGGCTAGCATTCAAAAATTTCCTCATCTCGTGTGGCTAATATTTCTGTAACGTCATCACTTGCCTTATCCAACGGTCAAGTTTTTGCAAAAACCAAGCCCCTCATTCTCACTCCATTGGATTAGACATATCCAAATTAAACCATTATATATAGAAAGTTTTGAGTAGAAGGTTTGCAGCAGAACTTCCTTAGTAATAGAAACTAAGTAAGGTGAAAGGAAAATGGCCTCCTCCATGATTTCCTCCGCCGCTGTCACCACCGTCACCCGTACCTCCCCTGCACAGTCTAGCATGGTGGCTCCATTCACCGGCCTCAAGTCCCTCGCTGGCTTCCCCACCAGAAAGGTCAACAATGACATCACCACCATTACCAACAATGGCGGAAAAGTGCAAAACTTTTTGGTAAGCTACTAAAACACAGAATTACACTTTCACTTTCTTTTAATACTCAGCAAGAGACACTGAAACTGAAGGTTCAAACCTCATACCTACTGTTAACTAACACGCAAAGCCGTGATTAACGAATGTGAACAATTTTTTAACCTAATTAGTCATCTTTGTGCATATATATAAATATACACTAGGTGTGGCCCACAGAAGGCAAGAAGAAGTTCGAGACCCTTTCTTACCTCCCAGACCTCAGCCAAGAGCAATTGGCCAGGGAAATAGACTACCTTATAAGGAAGGGATGGATTCCTTGCTTGGAATTCGAGTTGAAGGTCAATATCTTTTTTTAATAACTTGAAGCTCTTTTTCAATCATATTTAGTTTGTTTGATCTTGGTTTTGGTTTTTGTATGATTGATTTGTTTGTTTGTTCGGATTTATAGCACGGGTTTGTGTACCGTGAGAACCACAGGTCACCAGGGTACTATGATGGACGCTACTGGACCATGTGGAAGCTGCCCATGTTTGGCACCACTGACTCTTCTCAGGTGTTGAAGGAGCTTGAAGAGGCCAAGAAGGAACACCCCAATGCCTTCATCCGAATCATTGGATTCGACAACCGCCGCCAAGTGCAGTGCATCAGTTTCATTGCCTACAAGCCACCAAACTTCGTAAATGTTTGATATATATCTCCTTTGTTGGGATTGGTTTCTTTATATTTGTACTTAGGCACTGTAAGAACCTTTCATTTTACCCCATTTGTTCTTTGTTTTCCTTTTTGTATGAGATATCATCCTCTGTTTTTGTTCTGTTTTCGGATTTCCGATGGAAATGAATGGATGAGAACTAAGAAGTAATGAATAAATAATTGTTTCCTTCCAATTTACTCATGAGAATCCATTATGTGTATTTTCCTTTAGTGGGTTGAATTTGTCATTAAATTGTGATATCAAAATTTCTCATTATGGTATAAGGGTACTTAAACTGGAAGCAAAATGTGATACACTAAGCACAATTTTTGGTCAATTATTGCAACTAATCACTCCAACCAAGGGTCTTGTCGCCAACAAGTTACTCAACTTCCAAAATCAAAGAGTTCTTATTATCCTTAATGAACAATGAGATTGCAGCTTTTGGTGCCACTTAGTGCACTACTTTTTCTATGTTCAATTTGCAAGATATAATTATTAGTATCTGAAGAAGTATCAGATACTTCTGTTTTGAAGCCAGAATAACAGTTAGGAAATAGACACTATTGTTCTACAGGACTAGAACTTAACGGTCAAATGATTTTTTGTGTCTTTGTGAAGATCAAATCAGACAGATTGAATGGACAAGTGCAGTTTTTGGTCATACCTTGGAAAGGGTTCCATGTATCCAAATCCAACACAAAGCCAAGCACAAATGGATTTGATCAACTTTAACAAGAATAATTACATTCACAATCTTAATTACCATATTGTTGGAAGTTTCTATGTTTAAATAGGAAATTTCAGCCGTAATTAATTTTTTTTAAAAAATTATTGCAGTCAAGTGATATTCGGGCCACTCGACTAGTCTTGGCTTCTAGAAGTTGGTGAATTAGAACAGCTTAATTATTTATCATAGATTAGCAGGTGATAAATCATTTAGCGGCCCAAAGTTGTAACACATAACTTGTCCCAACGCCTTTAAAGTAGCATTATCGCCTAGAATTGGACCCTTTCGAAAGCAACATTTGTGGACACGAAGATATTAAGATAAAGAAACAGATAAGAAGTTTCTCTTCCTTTGCTACCAATAATACCCACATTGTACAAGTTTGCAACTTGACATAGATATACAAGGTCGATAAAATGTCCGTTTCAGAAAAAAAATATATATATATATATACACTTGAAACAAAAAATAAACCAAGAAAAAAGGGAGAGAAAAGAAAGGGAAAAAAAGCAGAGAAATGAGAAGATAGAGCATGTCTTTAATTCCAGAAAAGTTCAAAGTGTCTCATATGGTGCAACTTTTATTTGACATAGGACTATTTTCTTCAGATTCTTGTCCAAAATTCTTAAACTGAGGGATTCTATTGTGTTAGTGGCCTCAAATTTTCTTCATATAATGGAGAAAGAAAATCTGAAGTTGTTATTTTGAGATTATAACTGGCATATCAGCTGTGCGGTCTACACTGAGTCAGGCCATCGTCATCACCAATTAGTACAACAAAGAAAACAAAAAATTGTCATTCTCACAGCATAGTTGAGGTTGAGGAATATGTTCTATGATATGATTCTTTTGGTTCTTTCTCTGGTGCATTTTCCACCCTACATTCCCAAAAAAAAAAAAAAGCCCTTATTTTATTTAATTATTTTTAAATAGATTGATTAAATTTATGATTTCATAAATGTAATTAATTTTAAAAATTTATGTATTTAAATAATTATACCCGTTAACCCCTCTTTTCACCTTCATTTTCTTACCTTCTATAATTTGATATTTTGCTAATAACTATTGTTAATCTTTTTTTTTTTCGTATATGTAAATTAGTGTGTATCCCATATTAAATGTTGTTTATATCCTTACCACAATATTGCTCATCAAAAATATTAAATGTTGCTTATGCCAATTTGCACTCCACCCTTAGTTTGTGAGTAGTCATGGAGAGTAGTTAGAGAGAGGAAAAGTTACAGTACCAAACTATTTATGGTCGAGTGAGACTAAGATTGTCCTCAAGGTGTTCCAACTGAGAGAAACCAAAAGTACCCCTGAAAGAAGAGGAAGAGTTACACTGAGGTAGATGGATGTGGACTTCTAAGAAAGTATAATTTGTCCTTAAATTCAGTGATAATACATACTATCTGTCCATACCCCTTACTAGAGGCCTAATTCACTAAGGCCCAATTAGGCCAAACTACACATAATTACTAAAATACCATTACACAACTCTATAATGTAACTCTCCAGTAGGTATGACCACTTTTTACACGCACCCTTTACTTGCATCCCTTTAGCTTGGTCTTGACCTTCGAAGTTCGGGTATTCCCAACCCAGCCCTTAGCTCACATGTACTATTGCGTAAATTAGACTCAAGTCCAGATTCCTTGACCTTGTAGTTACTGACTCAAGTCCAGTATCCTAACCTCAGCATAGGCATTGTCACTATCTAAGAAAAAATGACTCAAACTCCATATGATTTTCTTGTTCATTAGGTCATGCATTGAGTTCAAACTAAAAGTTTAATTGGGAATACAATAATATGAGTATGTATCAAGATGAGACCTTTAACATGACTATATGGAAATGAAATTATCTCAAGATGATATTTTTAACTTGATTAGTTAAAGGGTTATATATGGAAATAAAATGATTTCAAAAGTTTTTTCTTCTTCTCCTTTTTTTGCTTTTCTTGCCTCTCCTCCACTTCTGCTTCTTCTTCCTCATGTCAAGACAAGATTTGTAACTTGACTAGTTTAAGAATTATGGAAATGAAATGATCTCCAAAGTTTTATTCTTTTATTTTGTTCTTCTCGCTGCTTAGTGTATGTATCACCGATTTCTAATTTTTTTTGGCTTAATTACAATTTTGGTCCACCTATTTTAACCACTTGAACGTTTTGGTCCATTTTCTTTAAAAATGAACTATTGAGTCCCTCTATATTCATAAAATGTACAAGTTTAGTCCATTTATCTTTAAGTCAAAATTCTTAGGTTTATTTCAAGGTGTAAAGTTCTCTGATTCATAATCCCACTGTTTAGATAGAAGGGCTACATCTTGTGAACCTTCTCACTAAATTTGAGCTCGATCTAACGGTAAAACTCAGCCCAAAATACCAAAACCATAAGTTTCCATCTAACCAAAAATTTAGACTTATTCACCGTTAGATCGAGCTGAAATTTAATGGAAAGATTCACAAGACATAGCTCTTTAATCTGAACGGTGAGATTATGAATCAGAGAACTTTACACCTTGAAATAAACCTAAGAATTTTGACTTAAAGATAAATGAACTAAACTTGTACATTTTATGAATATAGAGGGACTCAATAGTTCATTTTTAAAGAAAGAAGACCAAAACGTTCAAGTGGTTAAAATAGGGGGACCAAAATTACAATTAAACCTTTTTTGCAGCGTTGATAGCTAAAAAAAAATGTATCTCAAAGTCGAAAAGTGGAAGAGTGGCAACGACCTTTGTAACGTAGTATAGGTTAAAGGTGAAGAACCGATTCCCCTCACAACTCTCACAAACACAAGCACCCTTAGGACAAGCCTTTAAGCCCAAAGAGGGAGCACTTCAATTGACATCACCAAGATATCCCCTTAGCCAGAAACACCGACATCCTACGAATATTCTTGGTTAGACTAATTGACCTTCTGATGACGTTCTTGACTAGACATGTTGAGCTCTTCACTCGCTTCCTCAACGACACGACGCATTCCAAAAGCCGAGGTAGACGAGCTCGAGGAAGCCAATCTCGTCCTCTTGGAATCTTCTTGAGCTTTAGATCGACTCACAAGTGGAATTTTGGTTGGCTTGTTAGCCCCATCTTTGCCCGAATATGCTATACATCTTGACATTCGAGCTTTAACCTCGGCCAACTCGACCTACCAATCCCTAATAAGGGTGAGATGTGATAACTTTTCTGTAATCTTTATGCTACCACCGCCTGAACTACTAGTGCTAGAAATAGAAAATTCTAGATGCATGACCTCACTAATCGAGAAAACAAACTCTACCTTCTCAACAGAAACATAATTGGAGAAGAAATTACTTACCAAAAACAAGAAATGAGCTAATTCAGAAGAAAGCATGCATCGAGCTCCCCATTACAATGTGAACGAGGCAACTGTTGAAGCAAAGAGTTGCAAGCCCAACTGACCTTCGCTTTGAAGCTCTAGGAAAAATGCAAGAAAAGTAGTAAAGTCTTCAGCGAAGCCATATATAGGAAAATCCAAGAAAGATCCAACAACCATAAACTAACCGCTACATGCTCGGGAAGCCCAAATGTCCTCTAAAAAATGACCCTTAACGCTTTAGAAAATGTGCCCTAGTGGCACAATAATAAAACACCATTGTTAGGCCCACATTAGCACCATTGAACCCATGCCACTTGGCACGCAACCTACGACACCTCAAATGTCCTAAACCATACCCCCACGGGCCCCACCTCCTTGCCTCGGCTACTTGTAACTCGACCACTGAGCTTAAGGGGGCAAGTGTCCATATCCCTTACCAGAGGCCCAATTCACTAAGGCCTAACTACACAATTACCAGAATACCCTTCCACACCTCTATAAATGTAACTCTCCAGCAAGTATAACTACTTTTTACACACACCCTTTATATGCATCCCTTTAGCTCGGTCTCGACCTAACTTGACCTTCAGAGTCTAGGTATTCCAACCTAGCCCTTAGCTCACATGTATTATTGTGCATATTAGACTCAAGTCCAGATTCCCTAACCTTGTAGTTATCCACCCGAGTCCAGTATCCGACCTCAACATAGACATCGTCACTATCTAAGAAAAAAGACTCAAACTCCATATGGTTTTCTTGTTCATTAAGTCACATATTGAGTTCAAACTAAAAGTTTAATTGGGAATATAGTAATACGAGTACATATCAACATGAAACTTTTAACATGACTATATGGAAATGAAATTATCTCAATATGATATTGTTAACTTGATTAGTAAAAGGGTTATATATGGAAATAAAATTATTTCAAAAGATTTTTTCTTTTTCTCCTTCTTTTGCCTCTCCTTCTCCACCTTCTGCGTCTTCTTCCTCATACCAAGACTAGATTTTTAACCTGACTAGTTAAAGAATTATGAAAATGAAATGATCTCAAAAGCTTTATTCTTTTATTTTGCTTTTCACGCTACTTAGTATATGTATCACCGATTTCTAATATTTTTTTCTAGGTATAGAAGAATTGAGGTTTATTTACAAATATCTCGCATTCTTGTACTTGAATATAATATTGACATAATCTCTTATAAATATTCAATATAAATAAAAATCTCATATAACTATATTACAATTCCAGGATATCAAATGCAATATTAGGTTTTGTTTGAGGGTTAGAGCAAAAGGAAGGGAAGAGAAAGGGGTGTAATTGATAGGATTTTGGGGAATTTTTCTCCCCCTTATTTAGATGAGTAGGGGAAAGGAAAGGGAGAGAGAGAGCATTCATTCCAAAATCCTCCAATTTGAAGGAACTAGAAACTAACATTGCCAATTTTGGGACAAGCCTATTAAAATTAGGGTTTGACTAGTATAAAATCAGGTTAGGGCTTGAATTTTGAGTCATGTTTAAAAATCGGGCTTTTTTTTTCAGGCCATCATGATTTTTATTTTCTTTTAACTTTCATTTATTGTTTCTTTTTAATTTTTATTTTAAAAAATATTTAATTTTTAAAAAATAAAATAATTAGGTGGGCCCGTTTACATATAGGCCTTTTAGAGCGGAGCTTGGGCCTAAAAAATTAGGCCAAATTACAAATTGGGCTTTTTGTCATGGCCTTACTCAATATGACAATGTTATTAGAAACTGAGCTTTTGAGGGGTTTTTGGGACTTAGTTCTAAGCCTTCACTTTTCCTTGCAACTTTTAAGAAAACTCCCAAACAAGAGAAATGATTGGACTAAACCCTTCATTTCCTCTTCTTCCCTTTTTCTTCATAACTCCTAAGCATAGCCTCACAAAATCATGTTGACTTTTTTTTTGAGATTATTTCATTGGCGGCATTATTCGTTCGAATTCTCATACGTGCATGGACAACTCCATGCACGATTAGGTCAAATTTCTGTTTTCCCATGTCATTGTTTTATTCTCGTTGTCTTGCATATGTGCATGGATGATGGTGTGATTAGGTCAAATCTTCATTTTCTCTTCTTCTCAACGATATTTACCTTTCACGATATATTGATGACTCAGTGTAATATATAGATAATATACTATATAGGTGAGAAATCGTTATGCAAAATTAATTTCTTACCGATAATAAAAAAAACATGATGATGATATTATAACATATCATATATCTCATTTATAATTTTAGTATATATCATATATCAACGAGTTTTTATAATTCTTCTTTTATTTAACTCCTCTGAGATTTTTCTTATGAGTTCCTTTTCATTAACGTGATCAATGTAGCATACTTGATTTAACTAAGCGATTGAGAGACAAGTGTTAGAGAGATACTCTTCGGAGCACTCAATTCTTCAATATATCGAGGGCGGTTATCAATATTACATGTGGATCCCACAAAATCTATTAAATGAGACCAACAAATAAGGGATTGGGATCTAGTCATGTTAGCTCCTAATGAAATAGTTTTAATGAGAATGAATGGAGCTAACATGACTAGACCTGGACCCACAGAAAACATATCTAGCTCAATGAATCTAAAAATAACAGCACATGTATATATAAGAATTCGCAATAGATTCCATACACAAAATATTTGTAAATTAAAAAACTCAAACATTAAATACAATTTGAATTTAATTAGATCCAAAAGGTTTAACTATTTCACATAAACTTTTTTTCTAGTGCTTTTTCTATATGGCTAAGATTATGTATTTTAACAAGGAGCTAAAATTGTTTAGACTCAGGTCATTCGATTTCACATGAGCTTCGTCTTAAACTCAAAAGTAGAGGTTAATTATTGTGTGTAGACCTTGAGTTTTAGGAGTTAATGTAGCACTACTCCCAATTTTAAATGGGGTAGGATAGCATAACCCAAAATTAAAACTAATAAGTATATAGTTTTTGTGCAAAATTATAATATTAGTCTTTGTTTTTTTTTTTTTATGAGAATAATATAAGTCTTTTTTATGAGAATTTTTTAAGTTGCCAATAATACTACTGTAATAACACCACAACCAACAAGAGCAGACGCATTAGGATTTTGATCCCGGTTCCTATAAACCTTACATAACCACTTGAGCTTTTGCTCGGGGTCGAGAATAATATAGTCTTTGTTATATAAATGTTATGCCTTTTTCATTAAATTCACTAATACAATAAATGTCAAAGTCAACGTAGTAAACTGAACTAAATTAACATATCAAGGATAATAATTTCATTATGATTAGTTGGATTTTGAATATTTTGTAAAGCATAAGGTCGGTGCAGTTTATGTTTTGCTACTCGACATATGTACTCCAATTGTAATTTTCCACCAAAACTTTTGATTTAAGCATACCCCATAATTTATTAGTATCGTTTGCGATGTTCCCCTACAGCAAAATAATACTAATTAATTAAATTAGACTAAAATTAAAATGAAACAATATAGAGAATAAAAATCTAGACCTAAATGGAGATTTATTAAAATTCCCTAATATAATTTTAATTAAGCGGTTAGCTGTGACCATTAATAAGTTATTGCATTTTTGGCTTAGAATTGTAGACTTAAATTCTTTGATTTGAAAAGTTATTAAGTGTAGTCTAGTGATGAGGAGTCTACCTAATTTACATGAGGTTATAAGTGATTTGAACCTCCATTCCGTTTTGTATCCAAAAAATGTTTTGATGTTTAAAGAAGTTTCTATATGAATTAATTCTGTATCTTGTTCTAAAAGTCTAAGGAAATGAATATTTCTCTCTCTCAAAACATTAATTTGAGATTTTATAATCATATAAAAAGATTTACAAAGTAAGTTTGAAAATTTTTTGTTGATGAGGTTAAGTTACTTTAAGTGCAAAGAATATTCTAAAAGAGTCAAATATAAAATTTAGTCTGTTTTTCAGTTCCCATTGTTTATAGAATATTGTTATGTCATCCTATTGATCTTTCCCAAAGTTGCCTTCCTTTTAGTCCAAAAATATTCAGGACCCTATTGTACATAATACTGGATGTTATTGCTCCAATAACAATAATGATAAAATACTGGATGTTATTGGGTATTTCGAGCATTTTGTAGATGTATATTGGGCACATCTAGAAAAAAAAAAAAAAAGGATTTGATTTTCATCTAACCACAATATAGAAGAGTTTTACGCAATTAACAAACTATGTGCTGCTATATAATCAAAATTATTAAAAGCTTTCACTATCGGTAAATAAATGAGTTATTTTAGTGATTAACACTTTCCTTTGGTGATTATGTATAAACTTTACATTGTATCACTTAAACTTATAAAATGAAAATGTATATTGGAATCTTAGAAATTCTTCGAGTCTATAAATGTTAGATCTCTAAGACTAAGAGAGATTAATAAATAAATAGTGCTATTTTGGTCCATTTTAGTCTTCCATATGTTAATTATCCAGTAATAAAATAAATAAATAAATAAAGAGAGATTCTTGGCTTAGTACTCTACCGAACTGTGTGGACTAAATAAAAGTTCATAGGTTTGAATTCGACCATATAAAAATTTAATTGAGACTCAAACTTATGTATGAAGTTTTTGACTGGCTTAGTAAATTTTTGATTGGCTTAGTAAACTAAGTGTAGAAAATTTTCTCCCAAGAAACAATCACAACCTCACAATCAATACTCTACTTTGTGCCTCAGCTTCTACACATGACAGGTTTTTAGCAAAGACAAAATTACTGCATGAATTCTAGGAGTGAAACCTGCTACTTACCTCACATGTACTGCGAAGTCAGTGAAGGACTTGCATTGCTATCTATCAGATTCCAATATAAACTATATTTGGTTACTCCCTATGAAATATTAATTATATCACAAACGTATATGAGAGGTTCCTCCACCATAGCTATATATATAACACAATACATGCTTCACCCTCCTTTAACACCACACCAAATGACCTTTCAAATGAATATATAACACAAGTTTCTGAAGGGAGAAGGATACCTTTAATCACGGTTTCTTTGAGCACTCATTTAATTATCAAGAAGAAGAACTTCGTGAAATCAAAGAAGAAGAAGAAGAAGAAGAAGAAGAAGACAACTTATGGTTGTTTTTTCTTTTTTCTTTTCTTTTTTTTTAAAAAATTAATCCTAGCGTTGAAAATAACACTTGAAGACGAACATACAATAACAACAAAAATGTTACTGCGTCAGCAAAAACTAAATTTATTCAAATTCGTCCATATTAGCATCAATTGCAGCAGAAACTGCAAACTCCAAAATCCAAACCCCATTGCTCCGAACAAGCTGAATTGCCATGGCTGGTCTTGATCCGATTAGTGCCCGGAAAAGGTTCTAGATCAAATGTTATTATAAATATATGATCTGAAATATGAATATAAATGTAGCCAAAAGAGAAATAAATTGGCAACGAATTAACTAAACAAGACTGGATTAAATTAAAACAGAAAGGTTTTGTTACACTTAGGGAGTCACTGACTCCAACTTGACTCAGACCTGAAATTAAAAGACATGAAGAAATCTAGAAAACCCCAGAGAAGGGGGTGGCTTGTAGAAAAAGTAAAAGACATGAACACAAAAGAAAATGACCATATATAATTCTTCTCTTAGGCATTAGGGCTTGCTTGGTGATTAATTTTGGGTATCATTATCATCAAGGACCCAAAGGTTTTCCACCCAGTCTTGAGCGAGGGAAGCTTCATATGCTTCAAGATCCCAGTGGTAAGAAGCATCACTATTCAGAGTGACCCAGTGGTGTGAATATCCGTACACCCAGTCAGCTTCCCACTCCCTCCAGATCATGTCATCTTCAAAATGCCACTCGCCCCACCCTGCCAAATCTAACCCATTCAATATTCCGTCCACCGCGGCGAGATCGTCCTTTGAGAGCAAATCCATGGAGCCATCTTCAAAATTTTCTCCACCTCCACCATTAATGGCATTGGCATTTTCATCCTCACCCATTGGGGTTTCCTCCTCTTCTTTCTTCAGCTCTTCCAACAGCTTCTCCATTGAAACTTCTTCTACCTCAATCTCCACCACTTGATTTCTCGTTCCCACTTTTTCTTCTTGTCCCACAAGATCAACAATATCCTCTATCTTCTCTTCCTCTTTCTCAACACCACTCTTCATCTCTGTCTTCCTCATCAACGCGTTGCAAAAAATGCAGTAGGGATATTCCATTTGTGTTGACTTTCTTGGCTTCTTACTGCTCTCACCATCCTCCAATCCACAGTACTCCGAAACCCCATAGTGGTAATATAGGCTACTCCCTCTGGTCCTTTTCATTTGAGAGAGATACAAGAAGACTATGATTCTTCAAGAATGAAAGGGAAGAATGGTCCTTTTTGAATGAAGAGAGTGAATACTAGGTGTCTGAATATATAGAAAGATTGCGTCAGAGTTCTTCTTTAGTTCCATTTAGGGTTTTTCCTCTTTTGTCCATTTTCTCGGGGGAAAAAATAAAATAATATATATATTTATATCTTGCTTGACGATAATTTTATGCTGTATATGAGCTTGTTTTGGTTGGATTCGATGGACGAGAAGATATTGTGAGAGGAGAAACTGAAATTGGGAGAAAAGGGAAATGGGAAAGAAAGAAATGAAGGGAGAAAAGGAAGAAGAAACGCGAGAAAGGGGAAGGGAGCGTTATATTTTGCTTTGTTGATACGTGTACATGCAAGAGGGAGAGGTGGACGGAGGGACAGTAAGCATGGGGCCTACTAACCGACTGCTTTGTGTGAGCTGTGGTTAATTGGCGTTGTTTGGGGCTCTGGACACCATTTTCACCCATTTTGCTCCCATTGCATGCACCAAGCACCACGTTTCCTTCGTTCTCTCTTTCTCTTATTCTATGGAGTTTGGATGATGCCAAGAAAAAGTGTTTGGATGCAAGTATAGTGGAAGTAAGATAATAGGGAGTATTTTCCAAACACTGAAACTAAGATAAATGAGTATTTTGTTTAAGATGAGAGGAAACTATATCATTAATTTAGCTAAGATTAGAGCATGTTACATGTATAATGAGAATTTATAGTGTAAGTCACCCACTAAAAAGGAATTGTTAGGCACCGAAATTGAAACTTAAGTTTTAGAAGTGAAGTACTTCGATTATTACTAATTGAACCAATCCCGTTAGCATAAATAAACATATTAGAGCTAGTTTTAAAATATTAGTTGTTTGATAAATACTAAAAGTTTATGAAAATCATCAGTTTTTTTATCAATTAAACTAGTTTAGAGAAACACCAACATTTGAATATAATTTTAAAATTTACAAAAAAAATCAATAAACAATGTTGACACTATAACCAATTCAAAACTAAGTTTTACACAAATTAAATATAATTTCACACAAATTCAAATTAATATGAAGCTGCCTTTTATCTAGCTTTATTGTTAGCATATATACTAACTCAGAGTTCTATTCCACTTGGTGGAGACCGAGCTTATTCTAAAGATCTGATCTCTCACCACCTATGCTATCAATCTAGCTTATTCATCAACATTTTCTAAATATATCTTAAATTTACTAAACTCCCAAAGATCTAGAATTTTCACTTTATCATTTACAAGGTTGTATTTTTCCTTTATTTTTTTCTTCTTAGTGCTATTTTGGTCTTTCAAAATATGGATTATGCAATTTGAGTGATTCATCTTTTTTATATATTATTTCTTAGATACTCCTAATTAAATTTGAATTTAAGACTTTATCTAAAAATTATGTGACTTTAATTTTTGTGCTTTTTTTACAGGTAAAATTACAAATTTTTTTTTTGTAATTTTTTTTTTTTTAAAAATGCTTCTTCTGTTGCATTTTCAAAGCCACATAATTTTCATTTATTTTGAAAATTTAAGAGTTTGAGGATGGTGTTGCTCGTGTCTATGTTAAAATGAAAACTTAATCATATTTTTTAATGTGAAAATGAATCATACTTTTTAGTATATAGTCAAATTTTAATTTTACAAATCTTATTTATTTTAAATTAAAAGGAAAGCAATTTCTTTTTTTTTTTTAAAAAAAAAAACTAAACGTTGAGCATAGGAAGCAGGAATTTTGCTTCTCTTTCCCTTTTTCTGCGCCATCCCCTTGGTTCACTTCACTAACCCTCTGCTGCAATTTGTTTCGTTTTGATTCATTCAAATGATCTCAAACTCATTCGGGAATAGATTCTCCGTCAGACATGTGCAAGCCACTCTCAATTTGCTTCACTACCCATTAAATTTAGTGCTCACTCCCTCTCAGCCGGTGCTACACCATTCATATACTCAGGTTATGTTTTATTTCTCTCTTGCTTGTAAATCTCTGTTTTGGGTCAATTCTTGCTTCAATGTTTGTTATTGAACTAAAAATATGGTCTTTGGAATATTAATATGCTTTCAATGATGCAATGAGAATGGTTCAATTGATTGTTGGCTTGGTCTTGTTGCTTTTGGTCCAAGTGTGTGAAATTACTGCCTGATAGTGTATTTTTTTTTTTGGACCGAAAACTGCTGGTGATAGTTTATCTGCATA
The DNA here is from genome assembly GCA_003255065.1 of Cercis canadensis. Lineage (NCBI taxonomy): Eukaryota > Viridiplantae > Streptophyta > Magnoliopsida > Fabales > Fabaceae > Cercis > Cercis canadensis. The sequence goes on along the minus strand of QAOA01006583.1, from coordinate 323,754 downwards.
TTGATTAGAATTTTTGGATACTTTCAATATGGAATTTCATTTTGGAAACTCGTTAAGCACTCTAATTACAAGGCAATGCGGGTTTAAATTGAGTAGTTGTTGGTGCAACTGGGTAAATGGGTAAGGGGAGGGTCAATTACAAGAACTGCTGTTGACTGGAACTACCTTCACTTTCCTCTTTCAATTCAAAGGTTTCTGATTCAATTCCTTCTCAGCTACCAACAAGATCAAAGTTTCTACTGCAAGCTGCCAAGTTGAAGCAATCCAGAAAATTAGGGCACTTAGGTAGAACTGTGTGTTGGGTTAATACCAAGCAACAAGCTCGCTGGTAAGGAATTCAATGATTCATGCTATTTGTTGTTCTGGTTTGATTCTGTTTTTCAATTTTTTAGTGGTAAGACTCATTTCATTTTCGCCCTGTTTGAGATAAAATCAAGCCTTTCAATAGGAAAATTGTGTTATTGATTTTGGGGAGCTGGATTAAATTCCATCTGTGGAAGAAATGGTTATAATAGTAAAGATAACATGGAACAGTCTCTGTTCATATCTAGTCCAGAAAACAACCAAAAGAAGAATATTTACGTTGCTTTCCTTTGCTTTTTATACACCTGATATGATCATAGAGTGCTGAATTCATTCTATTTGATTTTATTCTTTTTAGTCTTTTCCCCTTCTGGTTTTGAACTTCAAAAATAAGTGTTGATCTCTGAATTCCGTATTAGGAGAAGGTGTTATTGAAGTTCAGTTCCAAAGAGATTCACTTATCTGTATATGAATACTAATTTGTTTATGTCTTACCATATGAAATGAAATTATTTTGTAAAGTGCTACCCTTGACAGTATGCTACGAATTGATGTTTGTCTTGAATGCCTTGGTGTTTGGATATTTACATGCTTTTAGAAATCCAACCTGGTTAAACTATTTTTCACCATCAACACTGTGGGTTCATGGGATCTGTTCTCATCTGACTCATGGGAATTGAAGGGTGTAGTGGGAATCTCACACAATAGAGAAATAATTTTCAGACACTTATTTTATTTATTTATTATTGTTGTTTGTTTTTATTTTGATAAAAGACACACTTCCTTAAGAAAAAGAAGGAAGCAATACAAGAGTTTATAAGCTTACCTCCTTAACAGAGAAAGAAAAGTAATAAAACAACTCATAAACAGAAAATATCAATGCAGTAAGGCTGTCCAATCCCTCTGCATATTTGAAATGGAAATTCCCTTGAAAACCATGAGCTTTGCACCAAATAGAAGCCATATACATAACCTTATACCAAATCAGCTGTTGGTTCATTAAAAACTTGAAAATAAGAGCATTATGCTCTATCCAAATGCACCAAATGACTGCATATGCTACACACTGTCATATAATTTTGGCCTCTTTTCTCCTGCTAAAACCTCTACAAATAGTTATCAAGAACTGCTCCAGAGTCAAGGGACAAATCCAGCATTGACCAAAAGGGCCAAACAATCTTTTCTGTAGAGAATTGACAACTGAAAAGTGCAAAAGTAAATGGCTAGTAGAGTCCAAACTAGAACCACACATAGCACACATATCAGGAGAAAGAGCCTTATGTGGTGTACGAACCTGCAGTAAATCATTAGTATTAATTTTATTAAGTACCACAGTCCAAATAAAAGACTTGACCTTAGAAGGAGCTTTGGATTTCTGGAGGGGTTTGTCATGGATGAAAATTGGGTTATTCGAAGAGTGGGAAAGAAATTGGAAGAATTACAAGGATAACCCTCAGAAGGGTCAAGGGTGCAAATCCACTTCTCAAAATTAAGGGTCAAATGGAAAGAATCAAGAAGGACCTAAAAGAGATTCCAACAGAGCTGTCGAGATTCATTTTCAATTTTCTTTCCTCTCTTTTTCTTAGCCTCTTGGTTAATGTTGTACCCCCACCACCCAAAAGAAACAAGACAAAACAAAACAAAACAAAGACTTGAAGACATTTTCATTGGTAGTCAGCTGGATCATTACTTTTTTTTTTTTTTTTTCTCCTAAAAGTAGAATATAATTAAGCTAATAAACTCCTAATATCATCCCCAAGGGGGACACCTTAGTGGTTGAGCATTCGGTACTCCATCATGGAGGTCCCATGTTCAAATCCCATTGTGAGCGGGTGGGGTGGGATTTTGGGAGGGTATCGGCTACACCCCTTTTGTGTAGCCTCCTGTGGACCAAAAATTAAAAAAGAAAAAAAAAATCCTAATATCTCTATAATTAAATTTTGACAGTTGTATGGTTTAATTACTTAGTAGAAACCAATACTCTTTACATAAATCAAAATCAAAGTTTCAAAGTTTAATGATAGCACTGTCGAAATATTTGTCATACCTTAGTATGTGACTACTGACTATCTGAAGGCACCTTCCCTTTAAGGAACAATGTAGATGAATAGATCAATGGTCTGGAATCTCATAGATGTGTGTGTATAGGTAGTTATAAATAAAAAATATTCGTGTATGCAATTTCTACAACTAATGACAATTTAATGATGTTGTGCTCTACTTCGCTTAAAATTTTTAACTTGTAAAAGGGGTTACATGAATGAACATAAGGACTGGGAAATTCTGACATTGATTTCCAATTCTATAGACTTTAATTATAAATTCCTTTAGTTTTTATTAGAGCAGAAATTCCAAAGTCATCATTCAAGGGGAAACATGTCCATGGTAATTGGAAGCTGGTGCCATTCTGTCTTCAAGATCACTTGTTGCTAAGAGGCCACTTTCTCTTCCTTTTTGACGTTTTATCCCTTGTGGTATTGTACCAAAAATAAAGAGCATTATTGAAGTCCAATTAATATATAATTATGCACTCCATCATCTTTCTGAGAAAACGTTGGCATCATCAACTATATTCATCTTAATATTCAACTTTAGCACCAATCTTTATGACTTTGACCTTAGTGGTAACTTTTTTAGAAAGTGCCATTTCTCATGATTTTTGCAACATAACAAACTCTCTTCAACATCTACATCTCTCTAGAAACAACATGGAATGGAAGATCCCAAAATCTATTGAAAATATGTGCACATTGCAGACATCATACCTTTTAACTTGAAAGAGTCAGAATACCATATGACTATAAAAAGTGTAAAGGTTAAAGAAATGAAAACTTTAGAAAATGAAGCAGAGGAGAGGATTAATAGTATTAAACCAAAATCAGTCCCTTTACCATCCATGTGTAGTAAAGGAACCAATCTTTCCATATATATTAGTGGTTATGGTGGTTCATATGATCTGAGTTCGAAAAAAGGGTAGCCTATTGGAGCTTTGGAGAAAGCTTTTGATTTGCAAGCTAGGGAGCAACTACATAATGAGATAGCAAGGATGAATATAACAATATGATATTCTATGTAAATGTTCAATCTTTTGATATAATTAGAGGCTATTTTTTCAAATTTCTGCAAGCATTATTGATTTGGTGTTTTTGTTGCATATAGAGTCAGTCCATTTTTCTTGATATTCACTTTGAAAGTCATCAATACTCACTTTAGAAAGAGGGTGAAAGACAATCCTATCCAATGAATTGTGGACACTGCATGTACTGCACTTATAAGTTGATAGAAGCCTTCATTTAAGCATTTTCTACAAATACAAATAACTTCATGACTTACTATAAGTCTAAGTCTGCTTACTTCTCTAACCTGTTAAATGGAGGAGAATATAATAATGATTAGTTTGAAGAAAATATTATGTCTAGCCTCATTTTCTCATAAATTTCCAATTCTATAGACTTTATAGATTTTTTTCCTTCATATTAACCACTGTCATATCTTCAAGCTTACTAGTTTCTGCTCTTCCGTCTCACTTTTCGTCCCTTTATTTGTTGTACTTCAGAAAGAGGACATAATTTGCTTGATCAATCATAATTCTCTGTATTTGTTGTTTTGCTTTCAAGATCATAATGAGCAGCTTCTTCCTAAAAATTTTCTATGCATTACTGGTGTTTTCATTCCATACTGGATCCATTCTTGGTTTCAACCAGGCAACTGAGGGTGGAGAAGTAAAGTGCATAGAGAGGGAGAGACAGGCACTCCTCATGTTTAAACAAGGCTTCTACAATCATGGTGGCATGCTGTCAACATAGAGGGATGATGGAAATGGAGATTGTTGCAAATGGAAAGGAGTTCAATGCAACAATGAAACAGGTCATGTCCAAATCCTTGATCTTCGAGCTTCCAAAACAATTCCTTTGGCAGGTGAAATCAATCCTTCACTGATTGAGTTGCAACATATAACATATTTAAACCTCAGTTTAAATTATTTAATAACAGGTCACATCCCAGAATTCATAGGCTTCTTCAGCAACTTAATATATCTCAATCTCTCACATGTTGGTTTTGTTGGGAAGATTCTAGGGAAGCTTCCACGTTTACAATATCTGGATCTGAGCTCAAATGATTTAGATGGAGAAATTCCTTATCAACTTGGGAATCTGTCATAGATGCAGCATCTTGATCTTAGTGGAAATGATCTTGTTGGAGCAATTCCTTATCAGCTTGGCAATCTTTCTGTGTTACAGTCTCTTAGGCTTGGTTGGAATTTTAATGTCAAGATTTACGAGAAGAACCATGCTGATGCTGAGTGGCTATCTAATCTCTCTTGTTTAACAAATCTTGACTTGACTGAATTGCTTAATCTGAATAATTCTCATCAATGGTTGCAACAATTGGTAAGCTTCCAAACCTTAGAGAATTGTGGCTTAGGGGTTGTAGCCTTTCTGATGCTGATATTCTTCCTTTGTCTGATTCCCATTTGAATTTTTCCACTTCTCTTACCACCCTCAATCTCTCTTACAGTATGCTGACATCATCAACATTGCAATGGGTGTTCAATTTCAGCTCCAACCTGCAAGAGCTTTATCTATTTAACTGTAGTCTTTTGAATAATAATCTTGTTTTGCCATTTCCTTCCTATTTGAATTTTTCCACTTCTCTTACCATCCTCGATCTCTCTTATAATAGCTTGACATCATCAACATTCCCATGGCTGTTCAACATGAGCTCTAAACTTCAAGAGCTTGATTTAAGTGGATGTGATCTTTTAGATAATAAGATTCTTCATCCATCTCCTTATTTGAATCTTTATTCTTCTCTTTTCATCCTTGATCTTTCTAGGAATAAGTTGAAATCATCAACTTTATTCCTCAGGATATTGAACTTCAGCTCCAATCTTCATGAGCTTTACCTTCGTGGTAACCATTTAGAAGGTCCAATTCCTAATGATTTTGGTGACATAATGAACTTTCTTAAGGAACTGGATCTCTTCTCTAACAATCTGGAAGATCAGATTCCAAAATCCATTGGGAATATATGCACATTGCAGAGGTTATATCTTTCCCATAATAACTTGAGTAGAAAGCTTTCAAGTTTTATTTATAACTTAGGATTACAGGATTGGGATTTATCTCATAATGGAATTATTGGCTTTTTACTTAACCTTTCAAATTTCTCATCTTTCAAAACATTATCACTTTCTAATAATCAATTAAATGGAGAAATGTGCCTAGGTGCCCAAGCCTCTCGGCCTGCGTGCCAACAGAGGGACAGACAGGGCAGTGCCTAGGTGCTGCACACTGGCGCCTAGGCACCCCACTCTTTTCTTAAAAAGAAAAGAACAAGAGGCTAAATTAGAAAAATCTGGTGCGCGAAAGGCCCATTCAAGAACAAGGAAACCCCAACCGAACCACCTCCTCCCAACATCTCCTACTCTCTTTTCCTCCAAACCCACTCACTTTTCCTAACCTTTCACACGTCAATCCACATCAATAACCCCAAAAACACATAGGATAAGGAAAACAACTCACCCACGCACAAGGAAAGCAAGAAAACCGACCCTCCCCCTTCCTCCAACGTCTATTTTCTTCATCAATTCTTCTTCTCAAATACACACCCAACTCAACCAAACTCACTCAAAGGTTCCTACTGCTCCATCAATCATCCTTTCTCCACTAGCTTCACCTCTCCAATCTTTCATTCAAGAACAAGGAAAGCCAATTCTCACCAAGCATACATGGGTCACATGGTTTCTTTCTCCATCTCCTCCCATGTAAGTACCCATTGATACCCATTGACGTTTGGTGCTTTCTTTACTCTTTTCTAGTCAATTGCTCTTGTTTTGTAAGTAGTTTGGCCATTTGGAGGTAGATTACCATTGGGTTAGTGGTAGAAACTTGGTTTTCTTCAAAGTGCATATTAGGTGTTTGATAAAAGTCCTAAGTGAGTGTGCTCTTGATAATTTGAGTTGTGCTTGATGCTTGGGTGATTGAAAGTGGTTTTGTGCCTATTGGTGAGCTCTTGGCACGAATTCCTCCAATTTTCTAAAAAAAAAAAAAAAAATTGGTTGGAGCAAGGTGACACATTGGGCACTATGGCACCAAAAAGGCAACGTGCCTCTTCCTCCTCAACCCCATTTGATAGACAAGTCTTTGTGAGCCTTGATGCCTTTGAGCGATATCAAGACTCTTTGGTTAAAAGGGTCTTGGTTCCAAAGAGGGGCTTCCTATTCTCTCGTGGCCCCGAACGACAAATCCAAGACATGGTGCATGCCCGAAAATGGAAGCATTTAGTCCAGCAACTGGAGGCAGCAGTCGTCCCTGTCGTCTGGGAGTTCTATGCTAATGCAATCGAGAGGGAAAATCTCATTGGCTTTGTTCGGAGTCAAAAGGTCTCCTTTGACAGTCACACGATCAACTAGTTGTTTTAATTGGATGACATTGAGGATGATCAATATGCCACCTTTTGGTCCGAGGAGTTGGACTTGGACCTCGTTATCCATGCCATTTGCAAGCCTGGCACTGAGTGGAAAATATGGGGTGACCAAGCTATGTCATTCAAGTGAGATGCCTTAGACAGGTATGGGAAGGCATGGCACAACTTTATAGCCACCTGCCTTCTACCTATCACGCATCTCAGTGGTGTTGTGGTGGCCTGAGCTACATTGATCTATGCCATCACCTCTGGGTTGACGATCAACATAGGCAGCGTCATCTAGTAGTCCATTGTCAGTTGCATCCAGAGCTCCATTACCGGTTGTTTTAGCCACCTGTCCCTGATCACTGCGCTATGTTGCGCTGCCGGATTGGTGTGGCATCCCGATGAGGAGTTGTTCCATCCTAAGACTCCGATTGATGCCCGCTAGATCACCAATTATAAGTGTTGGAACCCATATAGATCCAAGCCTACAGGTGCTAGTTCCAGCCAGCTAGAGGCCTGCACTAACACCCCAGCCTCTCTTGACGCTCGCTTGACTAGGCTGGAGGAACATGCGCATCATTTCACTTAGAGGGCGGACCAGTATATGGCCCATCAGATGGAGTACAATTTGACTATGGCTCAGTACCATTCGACGATGCCTCACTACTTCAATCAGTTGAACCTCTCCTCTGGGTCGACCTTGCCACCCTTTCCACCTATTCCAATGTTCCATCCTTATCTGCCCACGGATGCAGCGCCCCCTGCTGACTACGACGAGCATTGACACCGCCCATCTTCATGGGGGTCCTCTGCCCTTTCTCTTATATTTATTTGCCATTGAGGATATTGTCAATTTTAAGTTTGTGGGTGCATGTTCATTTATTTTTCTGTTTTAGGTTGTTTAGTTTATATTATTTACATTGCATCGTGTTGTGTATTGAGTGATAATTAGAAGTTGAAAACTTAGGGCCAATGATAAAATTGATTTTAATTGTTCATAGCTCCTAGAAAATGATGTATGTTGAGTTTGTGTGTGTGGTTGATTCTTGTGTGATTTCTACTTAGCTTGTAGTTCCTTGACACTTTGAGCACATAGCCTTGAACACTAGACTTCTATGCTTGACTTAGAGAAAGTTTATGTATGCCTAGTACTTCATATAACTTCAAAGAATTTTAAAACTCGCTTGATTTCCGCTTGAGGCAAAATCCTATGCTATACAACATTAGAGAAATTGCACGATTGAACTTAAATAAACTGAAAGTAGGTAAAAATCATGATTTAATTGTAGAGAGAAAGCCTAGGGTTTCTGATTTCACCATAACTAATCTAAGTTTCATTCCTTATATTCTTAATCCAAAATTATCTTTCTAATTGCTAGGCGAGATTCCTTAACTTCTTCATTAGCCTCTCCCAAGGTCTAATGAAAATATCCCTAGTTACTAATATGCTATATTCCTTTGTGAATTACAATAACCATAAATTCATGAAGTTCTATGGATCTCTTTAATTGACTACACATGCCATGAAGATATATTCCTATCCTACATGCAACCTATGGTATCTATTTTAATGAGCTAGACACACAAATCTCCTTATGATCTCATTGTGATTAACCAAACAACTAATTAATGGCCAGTTAATCAGAAGCATGAAGATCAAAGATAAATACTCAAGTAGAAAAGATAAATCACATATTAATTCAATAAGAAATTACAACCGTTCATAGTTAGGCTACATCGTAGCCCTATAAAGAGAAATTAGTTCATGACAACAAAGTAAAAAATCCTAATGATAAATCTAAACATAAGTAAAAGAAAGTAGAAGAAGAAAATTGTGTGGGGAGTTAGATCCGTCGCCGTCTCTTTCTTCGCGCCTCTGATCTTTCTTCTTCAATCCTCAACTTATGCAATTGTGTAACCTTAATTTAGTCCTAAATTTATCTATTTATAGTTCTTAGGAAGTCTAATTACATAAGGACAAGTATTGATGTTCAAAACCTACAAGAAGTAGGAGAAAAGACTCAAATACAAGAGGCATCCAGAGCGCCTAGGCTTGGGGGTTGGGCGCCTAGGTGCTACCCTCTCTGTCCAAAGCCATGCTGATTCCATCATTTGGGCGCCTAGGCCCTCTGAGTGGGTGCCTAGGTGCCCTAGCTTTGGCCAAGGTAGCTGATTTAGTGCATTTTGGGTGCCTAGGCGCTCTACACTTTGCTTGGGCACCAAAATCTTTCCTTTTTCATCATTAAGAGTCACTAACTTGTACTAAGTTGCCAAAATTACATTTTCTACAAAATAAGCACACAAATACATAAATAAAACTGATAATCAACTCAAAAATTAACTAAATACCAAGTGGACGATATCTAATTCATGGATATAAAATCCATTCATCAATGTCCGAAAATATTATATTGCAACCTGAGTTGGAGAAATTGGAGCTTTATGGAAATTCTTTGAAATGTGTGATGACATAATCTCATTTTATGAATCTTTTTAGATTGAAGTGGTTAGACTTATCTTACAACTCATTATTGGTTCTAAGATTTAGCACCACCTAGACTCCTCCTTTTCAATTAAGTTATTTGAGTCTGACATCTTGCAAGTTGGATTCTAGCTTTCTGAATTGGCTCCAAACTCAAAATAAGTTAGAATCTTGATATATCTATTGATGGGATTTCAAGCTGTGTACCATAGGGGTTTTGGAATGTATCAACATCACAAATGATATATTTCATGAATATTTCATACAACAATCTTGTTGGCAAAATTCCAAATTTTCCACTCAAGATTAGTGATGGACCTGTGCTAGCTTTGAATTCAAATCAATTTGAAGGTGTAATTCCATCATTTTTGTCACAAGCATGAGCATTGTTTCTCTCCAAAAGTAAATTTTCAAGTATGGTTCCTTTTTTGTGTGGCAATGATTCAATTGAATCTTTGGGTGTTTTGGATGTATCAAACAATCAATTAACAGGGCAGTTACCTGATTGTTGGAGGCATCTTAAATCATTAGAGTTTCTTGATTTGAGCAATAACAAATTGTTTGGAAATGTTCCACTCTCCATGGGTAGCCTTGTTGAAATGAAGGCTTTGGTTTTGTGAAACAATAGTTTAGTTGGACAAATACCTTCCTTCTTGAAGAATTGCACCAATTTAGTTATACTAGATATGGGAGAAAATAAGCTCTTTGGTCCAATACCTCCTTGGATAGGGGAAAGCCTTTGACAATTGGTACTCTTAAGCTTATGAGTGAATGGCCTGAATGGAAGTTTGCCCTTGCATCTTTGTTATCTAGGCCAGATTAGAGTCTTAGACCTCTCATGGAATAACTTATCAAAAGGAGTTCCAATATGCATTAAGAATTTTACTGTTATGGCTGAAAAGGGCATTGACTCTGCCAAACTTGCAAGTAATTTTTTACATGTTAATTATAGTTACAGGTCTTGTTATGATTTCTATATGTCATTCATGTGGAAAAGTACATAACATGTGTTCAAGAATCCTAAGTCACTTCTCAAAAGCATTAATCTCTCAAGAAATAATCTAATAGGAGAAATACCTATTGAATTTGGGTTTTTATTTGTATTAGTTTCCCTAAATTTATTAAGAAACAATTTGAGTGGAGAAATCCCCTCCATGATTGGAAATTTGAAATCACTAGAATTTCTTGATTTGTCAAGAAATAATCTCTCTGGCAAAATTCCTTCCAATCTTTCTCAAATTGATGATCTCAGCGTATAAGACTTATCAAACAATAGTCCCTATGCATCATTAGCAATTAAAGAAGATTATGAGAAATCACATTTCTTTGAAGCATTTTTTATGAGCATGGGGCTTGAAGTTGCTGTCGGATTCTGAGGACTCTTGGGACCAATTTTTGTTAAACGTTCTTGGAGACATGACTACCTCAGGTTATTGAACAGATTGACAGACAATATCTATGTCAGAGGTTAGAAGGTAAAAATTTATATCTCATGCTTACTTTCATAACATTATTGAATCATGAAATCTCTACTGAATGGGAAATAGGAATTAATGATGGAAGTTATATATGTCAGGAAGCATATTACAATTTGGCATACTTAAAAGTCATAATTTCCAAATGATAATTATCTAACAATTTTCATTGTACAATACTTTCACTCTTCATAACTAAGTGACTCATTTACTTACAAATTGACTAATTTTCTGCTATGTTAATTAAAATAGAACCACAGCCATATGGTTTTTTCTTTAATTCATTTTAGTTACGAAGTTTCTTCGTATGAAGAGTTGGCAGGTAGACATAAAGCAAAGTGGGTATTCTTCTCTGTACTGGAGGAACTGAGGAAAAGATCTTTTGTCCTCCACTTTTTCAAGGCTCAGAAGTTCATGAAAAGTGTCAGTCCAGCCTAAAATGATATAAGCTGACATTCCAAGAAGATAATATTAGTTCTGTTCTGTGTTCCCTTTTTTTTTGTTGTAGTAGGGAATCTATATTATGTTTTAGGTGTTTGTGATCAGTGTGCGGAGGCTTCTTGCATTGCATTGCAAGCACGTATACAAGCTGTGGTGTCATTTTCTTTTACTGTCCTTTTCAGCAAAAATAAATAAAAGTTCTCTGGTACTGTCCATGAATTAGAACTTGGACTTGAGTGGTGTGATTAGTTCTTGATACCTTCCACTAGTGGAGGGGACAGTTCCAGATTGGCTGTGAATTGGCTTTATAAGAAGTGCATATCTTTGGTTTTTCTACAATGATTACGGATTATCAAGGACCTTTATTTTTTATTTATTTTATAGACAAAAATAGACTTTTTGGAATGCTACATAGTTTATAAAAAGTAAATCTCCATATATCCTATTATTATTATTATTATTATGATGGTTTAACAAACACACTATAAGTTATTGAAATGTGGGATTGTTGATTTGTTGTCTCTCTAATTCTATGTTTGGATGGATGGAATAGCAGGGGGAAGGGATAGAATAAAAAAGGATAGACTATGTTAGAATTTTGCTTTTATAACTTGTCCATTCCCTTCTTTTTCTTATTTTAAACATTCAAATAAGGGTAAGGTAACTCCCCCTCCTTCCCATCCCTTCCCTTCCTTTCCCTTCCCTTTACGATCCATTCCATTCCTTTCTCTTCAAGCTTTTAAAACATAGCATAAGAGAAATGTTACTTCTACACAATAATTTCATACCATTTTATACTACAGTAGGTCTTAATTGAATATGAGCTATTCAAAAAAAGTTAAAGAGTCTAGTCAAGATTGTAAGATGATTGACAAATATAACATAAAGTGGTATAAAATTATGGTGTATGATGAGTAACATAACTCTCTCCGTTGCTGCTGAGTACCAGCTCGAATCCTTGAACCTATAGTGGATAGGCAACTAACCACTAGGCTCAATGGAAACTGGTAGTGACATAACTCTCTAATATGCATTTTCATAAAGAGAGAAAAAATTAAAGTAAATTATTATGAAGTCACTCAAATAAAAAATATTTTTAAGTGGGTCATTTAAAAAAAAATTAGCGGAGTCACAATAATATAACCCACTTTATATATATATATATAATATATTGAAGTAGCAAAAAATCCCTCTCATTCGGGAATAGATTCTCCGTTAAACATGTTCAAAGCACTCTCAATTTGCTTTACTACCCATTAAATTTAGTGCTCACTACCTATCAGCTGCTGCTACTGCTGTTCAAGACGACATGCTCGAACGGCCATTGGAGATTGTCGCCGTTCAAGCTTCTGGTTCACCATTCATATGCTCGAATTACCTTCTTTCTGTGCTTCTTGATACTCAGGTTGTTTTATTTCTCTCTTGCTTGGAAATCTCTGTTTTGGGTCAATTCTTGCTTCAGTGTTTGTTATTGAACTAAAGATCTGCTCTTTGGAATATTAATATGCTTTCAATGATGCAATGAGAATGGTTCGATTGCTTGTTGTCTTGATCTGCTTGCTTTTGGTCTAAGTGTGTGAAATTACTACCTGATAGTGTATTTTTCTTTTTTTTGGACTGAAAACTGCTGGTGATAGTTTATCAGCATATAGATTTGAATTTTTGGATATTTTCAGTATGGAATTTCATTTTGGAAACTCTTTAAGCACTCTAATTACAAGGCAATGTGGGTTTAAATTGAGTAGTTGTTGGTACAACTGGGTAGATGGGTAAGGGGAGGGTCAATTACAAGTACTTCTGTTGACTGGAACTACCTCCACTTTCTTCTTTCAATTCCTTCTAACTACCAATAAGATCAAAGTTTCTACTCCCAATCCAGAAAATTAGGGCACTTGGGTAGAACTTTGTGTTGGGTTGATACCAAACAACAAGCTTGGCAGTGAGGAATTCAAAGGGTCTGTTTGATTTCAATTTTTAAAAACTATTTTTTGTTTTTGAAAAAAATAAAACAAAAAAACTTGTTTGATAGGGCTGTTTTTGTTTTCATGTTTTGAAAACTTATTCTCAAAACATTGTTCTAAAAACAAGAAAACAAAAACAAGAGAGGACTGTTTTCAAAAACAATTTTTAAAAACAAAAAAAACAAAAACAGAATCAAACACACCCAAAGGTTCTTGCTTTTTGTTGTTTTGGTTTGATTCTGTTTTTCAATTTTGTTAGTGGTAAGACTCATTTCATTTTTACCCTATTTGAGATAAAATCAACCCTTTCAATAGGAAAATTGTGTTATTGATTTTGGCGACCTGGATTAAATTCCATCTGTGGAAGAAATGGTTATAATGGTAAAGATGACATGGAACAGTTTCTGTTCATATCTAGTCCAGAAAACAACCAAAAGAAGAATATTTATGTTACTTTCCTTGTGCTTTTTATACACCTGATATGATCATAGAGTGCTGAATTCATTCTATTTGGTTTTATTCCTTTTAGTCATTTTTTCCTTCCGGTTTTGAACTTCAAAAATAAGTGTTGATCTCTGAATTCTGTACTAGGAGGTGTTATTGAAGTTCAGTTCCAAAGCGATTGACTTATCTGCAAATGAATACTAATTTGTTTATGTCTTACCATATGAGATGAAATCATTTTGTAAAGTTCTACCCTTGACAGTATACTATGGATTGATTTTGTCTCAAATGCCTTGGTGTTTGGATATTAACATGCTTTTAGAAATCCAACCTGGTTAAACTATTTTTCACCATCAACACTGTGGGTTCATGGGATCTGTTCTCATCTGACTCATGGGAATTGAAGGGTGTAGTGGGAATCTCACAAAATCAGAGAAATCATTTTCAGGCACTTATTTTATTTAGTTATTGTTTTTTTTAATAAAAGACGCACTTCCTTAAGAAGANCGATTGACTTATCTGCAAATGAATACTAATTTGTTTATGTCTTACCATATGAGATGAAATCATTTTGTAAAGTTCTACCCTTGACAGTATACTATGGATTGATTTTGTCTCAAATGCCTTGGTGTTTGGATATTAACATGCTTTTAGAAATCCAACCTGGTTAAACTATTTTTCACCATCAACACTGTGGGTTCATGGGATCTGTTCTCATCTGACTCATGGGAATTGAAGGGTGTAGTGGGAATCTCACACAATCAGAGAAATCATTTTCAGGCACTTATTTTATTTAGTTATTGTTTTTTTTTTTAATAAAAGACGCACTTCCTTAAGAAGAAGAAAGAAGCAGTACAATAGTTTATAAGCTTAACTCTTTAACAGAGAAAGAAAAGTAACAAAACAACTCATAAACAGAAAATATCAATGCAGTAAGGCTGTCCAATCCCTCTGCATATTTGAAATGGAAATTCCCTTGAAAACCATGAGCTTTGCACCAAATAGAAGCCATACACATAACCTTATCCCCAATAAGCTGTTGGTTCGTTAGAAAATCCTTGAAAATGCGAGCATTATGCTCTATCCAAATGCACCAAATGATTGCATACGCTACACATGCCATAACATTTTGGCCTCTTTTCTCCTGCTAATACATTTAGTTATCAAGAACTGCTCCAGAGTCAAAGGACAAACTCAGTATTCACCAAAAGGGCCAAACAATCTATGCCATAGAGAATTGGCAACTGAAAAGTGCAAAAATAAATATCTAGTAGAGTCCAAACTAGAACCACACATAGCAAGCATATCAGGAGAAAGAGCCTTTTGTGGTGTATGAACCTGCAGTAATCATTAGTATTAATTTAATAAGTACCACAGCCCAAATAAAAAGACTAGACCTTAGAAGGAGCTTTGGATTGCCAGAGGGGTTTGTCATGGATGAAAATTGGGTAAGAAATTGGAAGATTTACAAGAATAACCCTCAGAAGGGTCAAGGGTGCAAACCCACTTATCAAAATCAAGGGTCAAATGGGAAGAATGAAGAAGGACCTAAAAGAGATTTCAACTCAGAAGTTTCTCTATCATTCAAATTTCAAAAAAAATGGAAATGACAAGACGCGGCTGAGTTTTGATTGGTATAGGAATTTGGATAGGAGAGTTATGTAGAGAAGAAAGGCGATAGAGGTGTGGGAGTGCCTCTTTAAAAGGGAAATCCCCTACCCAAGCGGTGGACTAAAAGTAGCATAGCCTTGAGAAATGAATTTCTAAGGACTGGCATGAGAAGTATTTACTGCTGTATTGGCATCCCATCATTCTGTTCTAAAGTCTAAACCATACTTACTTTTTCCGGCACTTATTTTAAAATTCTTATGTCAAAGTGTGATGACTATTTTCAGAAAAGAAAAGCGTTTGGAGCCTCAATGATCATCAATTTGAAAATGAAGTATTTGTTGGGTAGCATTAAGTAATAGATGTCTCATTGTTAGAATTCAAACCTGAGTATTCTCAGTATACCTGGATAAATGCTTTTCTTAAGGTTCTGGAAACTAATGAATATGTCCTATATGAATTATATTCACCAATCTTGACTTTAGTTCTTTAAATTTTTATTTTATTATCCCTTCTCAATTTCGCTGTCTCTTTGAAGCAGAGCTTCCCTCTTGTTCATGTACCATAGTTACAATAATGTACAATGATCCTCATCACCACCATCAACAGCAGAGGCAATAGCAACATTATCTTCATCAACAGCCAGGCAGTGACTTCCACAAGGGACCACCACTGCTGCTGCTAATGATGTGTCAACCTTCTGCTTCCTCCTCTAATCTACCCCCAGAGTATCACAACCCTGCTGCTGGTGGCCCTCCACCTCATTATGATGGTAAGGGTTTCAGCTCAATGCAATTATCAATTTGTTTGTCAAGGAATTAAAGAAATTTTAAGATGTGTTCTACTTGGTAGGATGTGTTCTTGGCAAGTGTGGGGATGTTATTCAACAGTTATGGAGTAAGACAGGTTCAAGAATCTATGTCCTTCCTCCTGAGCATCTTCCTATTTGCACAACGAGCACTGATGAACTTGTTCAGGTAATATATTAAGTCGCTGTTTATTACTCTCCTTGCATGCCTTTGACATTTACAATGTATTGCTCCTAAATCTGAATGTCGATTTTGTATGATGTTCTATCACTTGAGGCCTTATTGAACAATAGGAGTCATATATTACTCCATGAGTTCACATTTCAGGGGCAATTATTGTTGCATGAGCTCTTCTAGCAAATTACATATATGAATTTTGTTTTTGATAGAAGAATACATGCTTTATATATTGTCTTTGTCATGAGATACATGTATTATGTCGAGATTCATTTTCAATTTTCTTTCTTCTCCTTTTCTTGGCCTCCTAGTTAATGCTGCCCCTCATCACCCAACAAAAAAAAAAACAAAACAAAAGGGAGACTTGAAGACATTTTCATTGGTAGTCAGCTGGACCATTACTTCTTTTTTTTCTAAAAGTAGACATATAATTAAGCTAATAAACTCCTAATATCATCCCCAAGGGGACACCCCAATGATTGAGCACTTGGTACTCCATCATGGAGGTCCAATGTTCAAATCTCATTGTGAGCGGGTGGGGTTGGATTTTGGGAGGGGATAGGCTATCCCTTGTTGTGTGGCCTCCAGTGGACTAAAANAAAAAAAAAAAAAAAAAAAACTCCTAATATGTCTACAATTAAATTTTGACAATTGTACGGTTTAGTTACTTAATAGAAACCAATACTGTTTACATAAATTAAAATCAAAGTTTCAAAGTTTAAAGATAGCAATGTCAAAATATTTTTGTCATACTTAGTATGTGACTACTGACTATCTAATAATCCATGAAAATTTATTGCAAGCCAATTAACTCAGCTTGATGAAGCTGGGGCTGGACTTCTGTTTTACTGTGTAATTCTGAAATTTGGCTCCACATTGGCTCATTTAGCCAACTAGGTGAGCAGATGTCAAGCTTTTAGCTTTAATATTTATGCCTCTGGGCAAGGGCTACCCTGAAAATTTTGGCTTTAATATTTTCATGGATACTCCTCAGTTATTGTGAGTCCGTCCTTTCATAGGTTGAACACCAAATCTCTACTGAAAAGAGGACACTGGTAGCTTATTAGAAATTATTGTTATTATTTAGTTTTATGTGTGGAAATCTAGATTTTCATTCTGAGTTCTGGCTCATTTGGTTTAATATTTATGGAAGTTTTATGTCTGCAATGTGTGCTAAATCTGTATCCTCAAATTTCCAGAATGTAGATACACTTGTTCTGTGGTGGAAGTACTTTATCGTTTTTAGTACAAGGAGTGGATCTCCTGTTTTGTGTGCACAAGTAGCTATTCCTTGATCTGAAAGTTTAAAATGCGTGGTCTTGTCAGATAGCTGGTTATCCTATTTCTCAGGACATGTATCACCTACTTACTGCCTTTTAGAACTGAGAGGTCCATGACAGATGCTATGGTGTTAGATTTCAGTTTGGATATCTATGAATTTTTCTAGATTTGTCTGGGACTGTTGGGTCATCACCTGCCTTCATTGTGCTGTAGTACTTTTCAGTATCGTAAGTGCTAAGCATAATATAAAGTTTATACATGTCTGTGGAAGTGAATTGCAGCCAAGCCTAAGATTTCATTAACTGTGTTTTTACGTGAGAGGCAGCTGGGTGATATGACCATCTGCTCTTTGGTTTTGGTTTTCTTTTCAGTGGTTAAGATGGTATTAAGTAAGATGAATAGTGGGTATAACTTATAGCCATTCAAAAGGCATAAATAGTTTGGTGGAACCCTACTCCTAGTGTGGGAATTGTTCAAATGGACCATTATGACACCTTTCTTTTAAGAAACAATGTGGACAATAGATCAAACCTAAAGGTTTGAAATCCTATGGATGCTTGTGCATATTTAGTTACTAGTTAATTATTGGAGGTGGCCTGCCATGTGTTTAGTCTCATGCTAGGCTGAATAAAATGGCTTTTAATGTTTTTATTCTTATTTCTGCAATTACCACGTGAAATGGTATGCTGTGTTTGCTTCAAAATGTCTAACCTGTAAAAAGGGTTACATGAATAAGCATAAGGACTGGGAAATTTTGACAGGTTAGAAATTTTGAAACGAAGTAGAGCATGGCATCATTAAATTGTCAGTAGTTGTAAAAATTGCTTACAATAATATTTTTGATTTATAACTACCTTTACACACACATCCATGAGATTCTAGACCATTGATCTATTCATCCACATTGTTCCTTAAGGCACCAAATTGGTAAATTCTTATATCCTTTTGAACGGTTATCAGTTATGCCCAAGATTTTAATGTAGTTAATATCAACCACTTAAAAAATTAAACAAAAACCAAAAAGCAGATGATCAGACCTCATAGCCATCTCTGAGATCTTAGATAGTTTGCAATTCACATCTGCAGAGATGAATTTTATATCATGCTTAGTACTTGATATACTGAGAACTGCACCAATGGTGCAATACCCATAACGTGACTAGCACTACTAAAAAATAATCTCTTTTTTTTTTTTTTTTTTCTCTCTACAAATATAAATTTAATGACAATTTAAATTAACACTACCAACATATTTCATTATAGTGATGGTATTTGAGGCTATGAAGGCTAATTAAAAGAGATGAGACATGGGAGAGAGAAGTAATGTAATGAAGTTTTGTTTTTTTTTTTTTTTTTTTTTTTCAATTCAACTTGGCTTCTACATATATCTATTTATAGGCTTCATTGACCTACCTAGTGTCTTACAAGTTGCTGATTTTTTTTTATACTATTCTAATACTTTCTAATTCTTTTTTTACTAATATATTATTTTACAAAGTATATTTTATTATAGACTTTTCTAGATTAATGTTTAACACTCTCCTTTAATCTAAACATTAATCTAGAAAAGTCTATAGTAAAATTTACTTTTTAAAATAATATATTAGTAGTAAAAGAATTAGAAAGTACTAGAATAATATAGGAAAAATCAGCAACTTGTAAGGCACTAGGTTGGTCAATGAAACTTATAAATAGGCAAATGTAGAAGCCAAATTGAATTGAAAGAAAGACTTCAGCATTACATCATTTCTCTCTCTCCCACGTCCCATCTATTTTAATTAGCCTTAAATACCATCAGTGGTATCAGAGCTATCATTATATGTGAAGATGCAAGGTGATGACTTTCTCATCTTATGCTTGTACGTAGATGATTTAATCTACACTAGCACAGGCCTAAGCATGCTTGAAGGCCATGATGCACGAGTGTGAGATGACCGATCTTGGTTTCATGAAATATTTTCGTGGGATGCAAGTGAAGCAAAAGCCTAGCCAAATATTCATCTCTCAAGAAAAATATTCCGATAATCTATTGAAGAAGTTCAACATGAGAGATTGCAAGCCACTATCTACGCCAATAGCAATGAACTAGAAGTTGTCTAAGGAAGATGGAAAGGAGAAGGTGAACGAAACGATCTATCGAAGCCTAGTTGACTCATTAATATATCTCATGAACACAAGGCCCGACATAATGCATGCTGTTAGCATCGTTTCAAGATTCATGAGCAAGCCAAGGAAAGTTCACTTCAATGTCGCGAAGAGAATTTTGAGATATGTCAAGGGCACGAAGAATTATGGGATCTTGTACGAGGCTGAGGAATATTGCAACCTAGTTGGCTACACTGATAATGATTGGGGTGGAAGCATCAATGATCAAAAGAGTACAAGTGGTTATGTATTTCTCCTTGGCTCCAAGGCAATTTCATTGGTGTCAAAGAAGCAAAAGAGTGTAGCACTTTCGACTGCTGAAGTGTAGAATATGGCAGCTGCCAATTCATCTTGTGAAGCTATTTGGCTAAGGAGGATCGTGAATAATCTTCATCAAGGTATGAACAACATATAATGATGGCTTGCTTGGGTTTTTGGAGAATCCATGCTCAAGAAGATAGTTGTCTATCTTGCTATTCCATGCTCTAGGAGCTTGTTTTAGGTCATAGAGAGCCTTCTTCAAGCAATAAACCTTGCCTTCTTTTCCTTGGACGACGTAGCCTTGCGGTTGTTCCACGTAAATTTCTTCTTCAATTTCTCCATTGAGAAAAGCATATTTCATGTCTAATTGATAAACTTGCAACTTCATTTGAGCAGCTAGAGCAAGGACTATTCTTATAGTCTCCATACGTACTACAAGAGCAAAGTTTTCATTGAAGTCAATACCTAGTTGTTAAGAATACCCTTTAGCGATGAGTCGGACTTTGTATTTTTGGATTGATCCATCTTCATGGTATTTGATCTTGTAGACCCACTTTAATCCAATGACATCTTTGTCTCTTGGCTTCTCCACGAGCTCCCATGTATGGTTCTTATCGATCATCTTGATTTCCTCATCCATGACTTCTTTCCATGCTTCTTGCTTGCTGGCTTCTTCAAATTTTTGAGGCTCACAAAAAAAGAATGCAACATCTTAAGTTTGGTAGATATCTTGCAATGGTCGCATCTTTCTTGGAGGATATGGAGGAGATAAATCTGGTGTGGATTTTATTTGTCTTCAACTTGGGGTTCATGGTGGTGTGCTTGGGCTTGGATTGCTTCTTCTTGTCTCTTCAGCTTCTTCAAGGAGTTGAACTCCATTAGTTGCATCATTGCTCCATTGCCAACTTGCTCTTTCATCAAAGATGACATCTCTTGAGATGATTAGTTTTCTTGATTCGGGCTTGTAAAGACGATAGCCCTTTGATTCATCATTATATCCAATGAAGATGTATTTCTTTCCTTTTTCATCTAGTTTCTCTTAATTCTCTTTTGGAATATGAGAGTAAGCAATATAGCCAAAGATCTTGAAATGATCAACTTTTGGCTTTTTTTTGAACCAAGCTTCATATGGAGTCATATCCTCCAATGCTTTAGTGGGGGATCAATTAAGAATATAAACGGCTGTGTTAACAGGCTCGACACAAAAACTTATGGGCAAATTTTTGTATTGGAGCATGACACGAGCCATTTCAACAATTATTTTATTTTTCCTTTCGGCAACACCATTTTGTTGAGGTGTACATCGAACAGTGAGCTCCTTTTTGATTCCATGCTCCTTGCAAAATTTTATGAACTTTTGATCATTGAATTCTTCCTCATGATCCGTTCTCAATATTTTGAGAAAATGCTCACTTTGCTTGTCAACAAGGGCTTTAAATTGAATAAAGTGAGAGAAAGTATTAGATTTATGCTCAATGAAAGAGACCCACATTATGCGGGTGTAATTATCAACAAAGAGCAAGGAGTATCATTTGCCTCCAATGGAAGAGGAAGACCCTGAAAAGGAAGAGACAGATCAGCCAGAAATGGAATAGTGGAGTGAAGGAGTTCTCTTGATTCCTCCTTCATTGATCATGATATCTCCTGCCAGACTGTTACTTGACGATTTTAGCGCAGGATATTTTGTGAAGTGTACTCTACACGATCAGAAATTTGAGCTATCTTTCACTTTATCTAGCTGCCAGTTGTGAAGTATGATCTTTTTTTTTTTTTTTAAAAGTTAATGTAGAGAGCTTTCATGTTCCCTCAACATCTATTTCCTATCTAAGAGAAAAAGCAATATTACTAATGAATTAGGTCCAACGCTTAAGTATTTTCAACTATGAAGCTTCTAGGTTGATTAAGCACAGTGGTTTATTCTGTAATAGATCTTATGAATGGAGAGTTAGGACTTAAATTGCAAGATTTTGGAACGTTTGTCTCACCAAATCACATGGAAATGGTGGGGAGAGACTGCAAAATCATTTGGTTTAACCAGTATCATTTTTTACTCCCTACTAGGAAAAAAAAAAACAGATGGTATTTGAGGCTATGAAGACTAATTAAAAGAGATGGGACATGGGAGAGAGAAGTGATGTAATGCTGAAGTCTTTTTTTTTTTTTTAATTTAAATTGGCTTCTACATATGTCTATTTATAGGCTTTATTGATCGACCTCGTGTCTTACAAGTTATTAATTTTTCTTATACTATTCTAGTACTTTCTAATTATTTTATGACAGACTTTTTTGGATTAATGTTTAACATATAGTATGTCTATTAACAAAAAGAAAAAAAAAAAAAGATGATGATAGTTGCAGATTTTACTTTTGGTAAACTATTTAGTATGACTAGATAATCAGTAATCAGAATTACTTGTAGAAAAGCCAGAGATATGTTATTCTTATAAAACCAATTCACAGCCAATGTAGTAATGCCCCCTCCACTAGTGGAAGGTATGAAGAACTAACCATAGCACTGAAGTCATGCACAGAACTGTTTACATGCTTGCAATGCAATTCAAGAAGCCACCACCCCCATTAAAAAAATAACATAAGAACAGAACTAACATTATCATCATGGAGCATAAAACAGAACTGATCCTTTTCATCCCATTCTAAAGAAAGCTGAAGACAAAAGATATTCCCCTTAGTTTGAAGGTGAAGAATGCCCACTTTGCTTTGTGCCTACTTGCCAGCTCTACATATCAAGAAACTTTGTAACTAAAATGAATTAAAGAGAAAACCATATGGATTCTATTTTAATTAACATAGCAGAAAATTAGTCAATTTGTAATTGAATGAGTCACTTAGTTATAAATGGTGAAAGTATTGTACAATAATAGTTGATAGATAATTATCATTTGAAAATTATAACTTTCAAGTATGTCAAATTGTAATATGCTTCCTCACAAATATATCTTTCTTTATTACTTTCTCTTTCCCATGAATTAATGATTTCATGATTCAATAAACTTATAGAAGTAAGCATGAGATATAAATTCTTCCTTTCTAGCCTTTGACATAGATTTTGTTTGTCAATTTGTTCAATAACCTGAGATAGGCGTAGGCATGTCTCCAAGAANGAAAATTATAACTTTCAAGTATGTCAAATTGTAATATGCTTCCTCACAAATATATCTTTCTTTATTACTTTCTCTTTCCCATGAATTAATGATTTCATGATTCAATAAACTTATAGAAGTAAGCATGAGATATAAATTCTTCCTTTCTAGCCTTTGACATAGATTTTGTTTGTCAATTTGTTCAATAACCAGAGGTAGGCGTAGGCATGTCTCCAAGAATGTTTTACCAAAATTGGTCTGAAGAGTCCCCAAAATCCAAGAAATCCCCTTACTCAAAAAAAATGCTTCAAAGAAATGTGAGTTCTCATGATCTTCTTTAATTACTAGTGATGCATGAGGTATTATTGGTGCTTCATTTCTGGACACATTTTGTCAAGTGGTTTTCCACAAAGATCTAGATTTCCTTCATAACTAGAGGTGTTGAAGCTCTGCAGTTGTGTTCCAATTGGAATTTTCCTTTAGATGCTGTTGTTCGACAAGTCTAATATGCTAAGATCATCAATTTGTGAAAGACTCTAAGGAATTCGGTTGGAGAGATGATTTCTTGACAAATCAAGAAATTCAATTGATTTCAAATTTTCAATCGTGGAATGGATTTCTCCACTCAAATTGTTTCTTGACAAATTCAGGGACACTAATCCAAATAAAAACCCAAATTCAATTGGTATATTCTCTGTTAGATTGTTGCTTGAGAGATCAATGCTTACGAGAAGTGATTCAGGATTCTTAAACACATGTTCTATAGTTTTCCATGCCAATGATTGATAGAAATCATACAAAGAAATGTAACTATAATTGGTTTTAAAAGAATGATTTATGGTGTCAATTGAGTTGATACATTTTTTAGCTATAACAGTAAAATTCTTAATGCATATTAGAGCTCCTTTTGATAAATTATTCCATGAGAGATCTAAGACTCTAACCTACCTTAGATAATATAGATGCAAAGGCAAACCTCCAGTCAAACCATTCAATCATAAGCTTAATAGTACCAATTGTTGAAGGCTTTCCCCTATCCATAGAGTTATTAGACCAAAGATCATCTAGCATAACTAAATTGGTACAATTCTTCAAGGAGGAAGGTAGTTGTCCAACTAAACTATTATTTCGTAAAACCAAAACTTTCATTTCAACAAGGGTGCCCATGGAGTCTGGAATTTTTTCACACAACTTGTTATTACTCAGATCAAAAACCTCTAATGATTTAAGATGGCTCCAACAATCCGGCAATTGTCTTGCTAGTTGATTATTTGACACATCTAAAACAGGCAAAACTTTAGATGTGTTGTTGCTACATAAAAAATGAACCATATCTAGAAATTTATTTTTGGAGAAAGATAATCCTAATGCATGTGTCAAAAATGAAGGAATTACACCTTCGAATTGATTTGAATTCAAAGCTAATATGGGTACGTAATCAAACTTGGAATGAAAATTTGGAATTTTTCCAGTAAGATGGTTCCATGAAATATTCATGGAATATATCATTTGTGACATTAATACATTCCAAAACCCTTTTGGTACAAAGCCCAAAATCACACCATTATATATATCAAGAATTTGTAAGTTATTATGAGTTTGAAGCTAATTTGGAAAGCTAGGAACCAACTTGCAAGATGGTAGACTCAAATAACATAATTGAAAAGGAGGAACCCAAGTGGTGCTAAATCTTAGAATCAATAATGAGTTGTAAGAAAAGTCTAACCTCTTCAATTTAGAAAGATTCATAAAATGAGATTTTGTTATCATACATTTCAAAGAATTTCCATGGAGGTCCAATACCTCCAACTTAGGAGGCAATATGATACTTTTGAACATTTCTCCATCTAATTGATTATTGTAAAGTAATAATTTTTTCAAAGATGAGAAATTTGAAAAAGTCATGTAACATGCTAGTAATTTAATTATATGTTAAATCCAGATACTGTTTGTGTAACATGAAAGCTCTCCACTCAAATTGTTATTGAGAAAAAAAAAAAATTTAACTCCTACATTGTGCATATATTCCCAATGGATTTTGGGATCTGGCCTTCTAGATTGTTAGAGGAGATATCCATTTCCTTAAGAGAGTTCATTATGATTTTGCTAAAATCATAAGGAATGAGACCTTTCAATAAGTTATTACTCATGTCAAGCTCTAAGATTGGAGCTGAAATTGAATATCCAGAGGAATATAGTTAATTATGTCAACTTATTCCCTAAAAGATTAAGGGTGAAGAGAAAAGAATAAGAATTCAAATAGGAAGGATGAAGCATATTATTATCTAAAAGATCACATCCATTTAGATAAAGCTCTTGATTGTTGGAGCTCAAGTTGAATAGCCATGGGAATGTTGATGATATCAGATTATTATAAGCGAGATCTAGGATGGTAAAAGAAGTGAAAAAATTCAAATAGGAAAGTGATAGAAAAATGACATATTATTTGAAAGACTAAGAGACTGCAATACAGAAAGATTGCCAAGCTTATAAGGAAATGCTCCAACAAGATCTTTTTCACTAAGATCAAGATGTTGGAGCTGTGAGAGATTGCCAAGCGGATAAGGAATTGCTCCAATAAGATAATTCCAACTAAGGTCAAGATGCTGCATCTGTGAGAGATTCCTAAGTTGATAAGGGATTGCTCCATCAAAGTTATTTGAGCTCAGATATTACAAACCTTGAAGCTTCCCTAGTTGATAAGGAATCTTTCCAACAAAACTAGCAATTGAGAGATTAAGGTATGTTAAGTTGTTGAAGGAATAAATGAATTTTGGAATGTGACTGTTAAAGGAATAAACAAATAATAATATCGTCTTTCCATCACTTTCTTATTTGAATTTTTCCTCTTTTCATATCATCCTCATTCTCTCTGATGACATCATCAACATTCTAATGGGTGTTCAACTTCAGCTCTAACCTTGAAAGAGTTTCATCTAAGTAGATGTGATCTTTCAAATAATAATTTTATTCAGTCCTCTCCTTTCTATTTGAATTCTTGTTCTTCTCTATTCACCTTTGATCTTGATCATTTTGAGAATAAGTCGAAATCATCAACAATATTCTTCTGGATATTCAATTTCAGCTCCAATCTTCATGAGCTTTACCTTGCTAGTAACCTTTTAGAAGGTCCTATTCCTAATGATTTTGGCAACATAATGAACTCTTTTAACCAACTGGATCTCTCCTCCAACAATCTAAAAAGTCACATCCCAAAATCCATTAAGAATATATGCACATTGCAAGGGTTTTATCCTTCCAATAATAACTTGAGTAAAGAGCTAAGTTTTATTTATAACTTCTCATGATGCATTGTACATAGATTACAAGATTTGAATCTTACGAAGAATGGGATTATTGGCATGTTACCTAACCTTTCAATTTTCTCATCTTTGAAAAGATTATCACTTTCCAATAATAAATTAAATAGATAAATGTCCAAAAGTATCCTATTGCTTGATGAGTTAGAGGAATTGTACGTCAATGGAAATTCTTCGAAATGTGTGATGATAGAATCTCATTTCATGAATCTTTCCAAATTGAAGAGGTTAGACTTATCTTACAATTCATTATTGGTTTTAAAATTTAGCACTACCTTGATTCCTCATTTTCAATTAAGTTCGTTGAGTCTAACATTTTGTAAGTCCTAACTTTTTGAATTGACTCCAAAATTAAAATAGCTTAAAGATTCTTGATATATCTAATGCTGGGATTTTGGGTTTTGTACCAAAGTGGTTTTGGAATGTACAATATCACAAATGCTATATTCCATGAATATTTCATCCAACAATCTCGTTGGTGAAATTCTAAATTTTCCACTCAAGTTTGATTACCCACCCAAGATAGCTTTGGATTCAAATCAATTCGAAAGTGCAATTCCATCATTTTTATTACAAGCATCAGGATTGTTTTTCTCAAAAAATATGGTTCATTTTTTATGTGGCAAGGGTATAGGTGAATTTTGAAAGTTTTGGATGTATCAAACAATCAATTAATATGGCAGTTGCCTAATTGTTTGAGCCATTTTAAATCATTATAGTTTCTTGATCTAAGCAATAACACATTGTCTGAAAAGATTCCAATCTCCATGAGCAGCCTTGTTGAAATAAAGGCTTTGGTTTTATGAAACAATAGTTTAATTGGACAATTACCTTCCTCCTTGAAAAATTGCACCAAGTTAGTTATACTAGATATGGGAGAAGATAAATTATTTAGTCCAATACCTCTATAGATAGGTGAAAGCCTTCAATAATTGGTACTCTAAAGCTTACAAGAAAATTGTCTGATTGGAAGTATGCCTTTGCATCTTTGTTATTTAAGGCAAATTAGAGTCTTAAATCTCTCACATAATAACTTATCAAAAGGAGTTTCAATATACATTAAGAATTTTACTGTTATAGCTAAAAAGGGTATCGATACAACTCAACATGTAAGTCATGATTTTACTCCCAATCATGGTTACAGTTCTTGGTGTGGTTTCTACATATCATTTGCGTGAAAAAGTGCAGAACATGTGTTCAAGAATCCTGAGTCGCGTCTCAAAAGCATTGATCTCTCAAGCAAGAATCTAAATGGGGAAATACCTATTGAATTTGGGTATTTTTTGGATTTGTTTCTCTGAATTTGTGAAGTAACAATTTGAGTGAAGAAATCTCATCCGTGATTGGAAATTTGAAAGCACTTGAATTTCTTGATTTGTTAAGAAATATTCTCTCTAGCATAATTCCTTCCAGTCTTTCTCAAATTGATGGTCTCAGCATATTAGACTTGTCAAACAATAGCCTCTCTAGGAAAATTTCAATTGGAACACAACTGTTGAGCTTTAATGCCTCCAAGCTCCAGTTATGAAGGAAATCTAAATCTTTATGGGAAACCACTTGACAAAATATGTCTAGAAGATAAAGCACCAATAATACCTCATGCATCACCAGTAATTAAAGAAGATCATGAGCACTCACATTTCTTTGAAGCATTTTTTAATGAGCATATGGGGCTTGGATTTCTCATCAGATTTTGGGGACTCTTAGGATCAATTTTCGTCAAACGTTCTTGGAGACATGGCTACCTCAAGTTATTGAACAAATTGACAGACAATATCAATGTCAAAGGCTAGAAGGTAAGAATTTATATCTCATGCTTACTTCCATAACGCTATTGAATCATGAAATCACCAATTCATGTGAAAGAGAAAGGTGTTTGTGATGAGGGTAAATTTATGCTCGACACTGACATAGTTGAATTATTTGCTAATATGAATTATTTTTCCAGATATAGTTTAATTAATGGTTTTCAGAGTATTTCAATAGCTCGAGTATCATTAAAAGTAGTTCAGAATGTCACTTCATCCATTGATCCATAATCCTTATCAAGAGGAAACAAAGCAATAAAAATTATGTGAGACAAACCAAGAATTAATATTGATAGCATTAGTCTCCAAAAATAAAAGAATATATATATGTATGTCACCTTTAATGAATAAAAATAAAAGAAAGAGCATCAAAACTGGAGTTGTCCAAGAATGTACAAAAACTAAAATAAGGACTTGGCAGCCATGATTCCATTGCTATATCCTTGAGATCCAGCTCTTGAAATTCAAAGCACTTGAGCAGTAGCAGCAGATAGGTCCCCTTCAAAGCACTCTCCACAACCATCTATGGCTTCTCACTAAGTCACTATAATCTTTAGTGGGTGCTTCTACCTCCATATATATGTATATTTAATCTAGCATGAAAAAGAAAACTAAGTTATAGGAACCGCCAGAGAAGCGTCCAAGTTACTCAGGCAGCTCCGTCAAGGTGACCCTCTTTCTCCATATCTCTTTTTATTATATGCGGAAGGTTTAATTATCTCATCTCTTGTATAAAACAAACAGAAAGGGTAGCATAAGCGGTTTGAAGGTTTCTAGGAGAGCACTGGGAGTGAATCATCAGCATTTATATTCTCTTTACCAAGGCTACAGATGAGACTTGCTCAAATGCGCCTAATCAAGCAATGGGGCAGATTGCTTTAATCTGAATATTTCTGGCAAAGCCACAATAGACAAGTCAATGGGAACATTATACCAGATCCTGTAATTATTGTTCGGAGTTCATGGAAACATTGGAAGGATTTTCTTGATGGTATTGTAGTTTGAATTCTATTGTATGTTGTTAATCTGGTTCATCTTTTGCCAGTGTTGTTGGGTGATTTTGCTTCCATGAGGTGTTTTCCCTCTTTTGTGTACCTGCTAGGAAGCATCGACACTGATACTAGACACAATGTGACACGGAACGAGGAAAAATTTTAAAAATGCAAGTATGACATGGCACATATATGTGTGTGTGCATTCATGTGTTTTAAGTTAGTTAATACAATACAATATTAGTTATATTATATGATATTAGAATAACCAAAAGATTGATTATGCTTTAATTTTTCTTTGTCACAAAGTAAATATATTTGTGGACTTTTAGTAATTGGGCCATTCCTAAAATAGGCTAAATGACCCAAAACATCAATAAAAAAAACAATTNTAAAATAGGCTAAATGACCCAAAACATCAATAAAAAAACAATTATTTAAAATCTAATATATTTTAATTTTATCAACTCAAAAACACACGGGTCATCTTCTTCTCATTCTTCTTCTTGGATGAGTTTCATGGTTCAGTATCGACTCATAGGCAAATCTCTTGTAAATCAAACTTGAATAAAGTGGTCTCGAGCCAAAGACCATGGGGAATTACAAGTTCAACTCCTCCATGGCCACCGCAGGGAAACAAACCTATTTTACCCACTTTTAGTTGCTATCAAGTTAGATAGAAAATTGAAAAGATGCCTTGGTTTAGTGAAGCCGTCTTTAGCCTTAAGGCTATCTTTCACCCCCTATTTCAGGTGTAAACCTCCACAGTTGTGACAGCTTTGGTCATTTGGCCAACTATCTCAAAGAAAAAAAAAAAAAAAAAAAAAAAAAAAAAAAAAAAAAAATAAAAAAAAAAAAAAAAAAAAAAAAAAAAAAAAAAAAAAAGAGGTTAGATGAAAAAATTGAAGCAAGCCATGTCCGTGTAGCTAAACTATCGGAGCGAGCAAAAAATTATTTTTTAATTGGACACTATATCAGACTCGTTTTTTTTTAATTGGACATTGTGTCGGACTCATATCATACACTCACACTAGTCCAACGTGTTGCGGTGTCTGAATTGCATCAGACACTGACAAAAAGTTATGTTCATGTTTCTTAGTGTACTTGTTATTAACAAGTTAATAAATGAAAATTATCGATCTTTTGAGAAAAAATATATTTTGTACAACATATAAGGCTAATCATATGATTCATATTATTCAAATTGACAAGCAATTATACAAAAGAAAATCATTATTAAGACTAGACCTCCTCTAATAACTTGACTGGAATACCAAAACCCCTACCAACTCCAACCCAACTACTTGAGCTATGCTCTTTGATTTACTTTTCTAAATTGCTTTTTGTGACACATTAAATAACATTTCCCCTGGAAAAGGGATTGTTAAACAGCATAGCAATTTGGTGATTCACATCTCCAAATAGCAGCATCTCAGTCGCATTACAATTGCTAAAGTCCATAAACCACTGTTGTCTTTGCATAGTGGCCAAGTTCATCTCCAGTCCCAGCTCAGGCTCCACCTTTGCCTTGGTTCCACTACTCCCAGCACCATCTGGGCTTGCCGGCCCCACCACTTGGGTTTGGCTATTATCATTGTTCAGTGCCTCCATCTTCATAGTGATATCCCTCAGGTTTTGGTCAAGCACCCATGTCAGATCCTTCAAGTGGACCATATTCATCACATGGTGCACAAACTTCTCTCCACTAAGGTATTGAAACATAACATGGGTCATCTCCTTCTCACGGTTGTCTTTTCTCTGCTTGTGGACTTGCTCTTTGGCCTTGAAGATTCTCTGCTTCAAGAAGTCCTCTTGATTCACCATCTTCTTGTTTTTCTCCATTTCAGGCATTTCCCTGAACTTAGCAAGCACACTTTGGACCCCCAATGGGGATGGCCAAACCTCTGGCTGAGAATCATAGGGACTGAACAGTATGGCACATACATCAATCCCACATAAGGTGCTCAGCTCCCCCACCTTCTTCATCAAACTCTTCTTCCTCTTCCTGAATGTCGCTTTTCTCGCGGAGTCATTAGCTATGAACGCCAGCTTCACCTTCTTTCTAGTCATGGTTGTGATCAGAAAAGAAGCAACAAGGAAAATGGAGATTGTATGTGTTGTGCCTTTCTTAACCCAAACAGTCTTTGCTTTATATACATCAATTTGAGATACCCACATTGATATTATTAATGAGGCAATAATTATGCTAATTTGGATTCCCTGTATTGTCTTGCAACAATGATTACGAGTAATCAAATCTTTGGGCTATTTTGGACATGGATCTTGGCAGGTTTCTCAAGATGCATGAGTGATAACAGTTGGCATAGCTTAGCCACCTTCCATTTTCTATATTTAAAAAGGACATCTGTGAGCTATAACTAAGGGATGCAAAATACAATGTCAAGCTTAAATATCCTACTTAGTGGAGGATATTGGAAATATCATACTTTGATGTTGGGGGTTAGTTTGTAGTGAAAAAAATTCACATTGAGGTTCAGGCACAAACAGATTCTAATCATAAATGCTGGTATATTATAGCTGGATTTTTATTTGCAAATTAGTATCAAATACTTTCTGTAGCTTATCCAATTACTTGATTGTGTCATTGTATGATAAACAAATGGAAGAAATGCAGGTATTTATGAAGTTATGAAATCAAATGAATATGAATTTGAAAATTACTTTTTATGATAACAGCTATTACTTTTTCCTAAAATAACCAAATAACTTACTACATCAGAATAGATTATATACACCTAATTACAAAATTCTTTTTAGTACAGAATCTTGAAATAATGGTTTACCTAACATGCTTAGGGGGAATGAATTTTAAATATTGTAATGTGGGTACCCAAAAAAAAATATCATATATGTTTCTAATTAAAATTGAAACCATAATACAAGTGAAGATATTCCTTTTGAAGATACAGCTGAAAACAGCATCCAATTTTCACTAAACATCACCTTATACACTTTAGAGGAAACAAACCCAATTAGTAATATCCTATCCAAATGATATAACGCAAACTAGATAGTAAAAATAATTTTATCAAATTTTTCGTGGGCCAATGAATTTTTAATATCATATTTTTTCTAATTTAAGAGTGAAATCATATATAGTACAAACCAAAGAGATTCCTTTTGAAGATTCTGTCAAAACCAAGAATCATGCCTTTATACTTTTCAAGAAATAAACCCAATTTCAATAATATCCCACAAAAGGATATAACAATAGATAGTAATCTTTAATACAGGGGGAAAATATCCAACAATTAAATCTTAGAAAAGAGTAACTAACAAAAACAAAACAAAAGAACAAAATTCTTAGAAAAAGAGTAGGGGTTTGAACTAGGATGAGAATTTCCTTATTTTTCTCAACTAAAATACCCTAATGTTAACCTTCTACAAACTAGAAGGTGGACATAAATAAGAAAATTGTAAAAATAAATCTCTTAGTATACTTTGTCAAGCTACCAATTCTCATAAAAGCTTAAGTTGTTTTCTTTAGGGGAAAAGCTTGTTAAGTGAACGTTGATAAATAGTATTATATTTAACACATTTTTAAAATTTGTTTACATATTTAGTATTTTAATTTATTAAATTACAATTATAATTCTAAAATAATTAAAAATAAATTTGGTCATAACCTACATTATGCAGACTCTTTCTCTCCTCAACTCAGCTCATACTTTCTTCCTATATTTCTATTTTCTCCGTCAAATCCCATAAAAGCTTGACAAACATTTTAAAGAAAAATAATATATTCACGCGTTTTAAAAGATATAAGAGTNCAAATCCCATAAAAGCTTGACAAACATTTTAAAGAAAAATAATATATTCACGCATTTTAAAAGATATAAGAGTGTACAATTAATTTAAGTTTTCAGATTAGATAATAATATTTATTATATATAGGGAAAATATTCAAGAATTGAATCTTAGAAAAGAGTAGGGGTTTGAACTTGGGATGAGGAATATATGACTAATTCATATGCATTTGGGGTCATAGCATTCATTCCACATTTCTCTCTTTTAAAAATAAATTTGGTCATATGTATAGAGATATATCTTTCTCTTTTCAACTCCATTCATACTCTTGTCCCATATTTCTATTTCCTCTCTGGAATCCCATAAAAGCTTCACAAATATTTTAAAGAAAAATAATATATTCACGTGTTTTAAAATATGTAAGAGTGTACAGTTAATTTAAGCTGTCAAATTAGATAATAATCTTTATTATATATAAAGGAAAATATTCAAGAATTCAATCTCAGAAAAGAGTAGGAGTTTGAACTTAGGATAAGGAATATATGACTAATTCAAATGCACTTGGGTCATAGCATTCGTTCCACATTTCTCTCTTTAAAAAATAAATTTGGTTATATGTATATATCTTTCTCTCTTGAACTCCATTCATACTCTCCTCCTATATTTCTATTTCGTCCATGGAATCCCATTAAAGCTTGACAAACATTTTAAAGAAAAAGAATATATTCACGTGTTTTAAAATATGTAAGAGTGTGTATCGTTTCAATTTAAGCTGTTAGAATAGATGATAATCTTTATTAAATATAGGGGAAAATATTCAAGAATTAAATCTTAGAAAAGAGTAGGGGTTTGAACTTAGGATGAGGAACTCTCCAACTTTAAAGTCTATATGACTAATTCAAATGCACTTGGGCTCATAGCTTTCAAAGAACCGATTTAATCAAAAAGTTTGAGCTGTTAGGTGAAAGCTCATGTATAGTTTTATATCTAACACGACCCCGCACACGAAAGCCCTTTAATTGAGAAAGTAGAGGCAGAAAGATTTGATCTCTTAATTATTTGGTTAAAGAGACTCTGATACCGTGTCAAGAACCGATTCAACCCAAAAACTTAAACTGTTAGGTGAAGACCTATGAATAGTTTTATATCTAACAATAACATTTGTTCCATATTTTTTTCTTTTAAAAATAAATTTAGTCATACGTATAGAGATATATCTTTCTCTCTTCAACTCCGTTCATACTCTCCTCCTATATTTCTGTTTCCTCCGTGGAATCTCATAAAAGCTTGACAAACATCTTAAAAAAAGATAATACATTCATGCTTTTTAAAAGATGTAACAGTGTACAGTCAATTTCGGCTGTCAGATTAGATAATAATCTTTATTATATATAAGGGAAAATATTCAAGAATTAAATCTTAGAAAAGACAAGGGGTTTGAACTTCGGATGAGGAACTCTCCAACTTTAAAGTCTGTATGACTAATTCAGATGCCCTTGGGATCATAGCATTCATTCCACATTTCTCTCATTTAAAACTCATAGTGATGGTTTCTTTCTTCATTATTCCACGGTAGCTACTAACCTAGTGTCAATTTCTTTATCTTTCTCTACTAAAATACCCTAATGTTGACCTTCTACAAACTAGAAGGTGCACATACTGCATAAGAAAATTATAAAAATTAATGTTATAATACACTTCGTCAAGGTACTGATTCTCCTAAAAATTTAAACTATTAAGTAAAGGCCTATAAATAATTTTATATTTCTAAAATAGTTAGAAATAAATTTGATCCTATGTATAGAGATTTATCTTTCTCTCTTCAACTCCGTTCATACTCTCCTCTTATATTTCTATTTCCTCCGTGGAATCCCATACAAGCTTGACAAACATTTTAAAGAAAAATAATATATTCACGAATTTTAAAAGATGTAAGAATGTACAATCAATTTAAGCTATCAGATTAAATTTAGATATTGTGAACTGTATACGTATAGCAAAATTGTGTATGTATAACACTGCATTTTTAAAAAATTATTAGGTCGAGAGTAGCACAGGTTCTAATAGAAAAAAAAAAAAAAATGAAAGGTTCTAATAGCAAAGGTTCTCTTAGGGCTAGACTGGCATTAAAGAGGAATTTACTATATACAATGTCTTCCTACTAGTCATTGATTGAACAAATGTGCCTTAGAAAGTATCACTGTATGCTGCACATTCTTGTTCTTGACATCCAGCATGATAGTCCACACACCAATTTACCAAATTAATTTCTTCAGTATATATGCTGCAGCATAGGCACTTAGCTCAAACACCTACATAAATTGCCTCAAACCTGCTCGCAAATAGATTATTCTTCTAATTTCAATAACCTTCACTACTATAACCACCATTAATATGCACTCCCAACAAGATAATAATAATAAGTCTCTAGTCACAACCTTCCAGATGAGTGACTTCAAACTATTCACTTTTAAATTTTGAATGTAGATTTTATGATACGGCAATCTTTAGGAAGATATATAATTATTTATGTTAAGGAGAATGATTCAAGCTAGTTATTTTGAGTGAGTTAATTAGTAGTTACAAAATCTGAATTTTAGATTAAAGATTATAATTATTCTTAATAAATTCGATCGTGAAAATTCTTTTCCTTTTTCTCTTATTTTTTTTTTCAATGATAGGTAAATAAATTTTATTAATTAACCACATAGCAACAACACATATTTCAATTATGAGAATACAAAAAAATAGAGTGGCATCCCACCTAGGACGCACAAACACAGTATTTTGTTGACGTGTCCCCGTGTTCAACACAATACGGACTCAGATAAAACTTGGACACTAAGGCCACACATGTCTAACCACATAGCAACATCACATATTTCAATGATGAGAATACAAAAAAGGAGTGACATCCCACCTAGGACGTACAGACATAGTGTTTTGCTGACGTGTCCGATCCAACACAATACGGACTCAGATAAGCTTTGGACACTAGTACCACACATGTCTAACCACATAGCAACAACACATATTTCAGTGATGAGAACACATAAAAAAGGAGTGGCATCCCACCTAGGAAGTACAGACACAGCATTTTGTTGACGTATCATCGTGTCCGACACAGTACGGACATAGATAAGCCTTGGACACTAGTGCCACACATGTCTAACCATAGAGCAATAGCATATATTTCACTNAATGAGAATACCAAAAAAAAAAAAGGAGTGGCATCCCATTTAGGAAGCAAGGATAGGGGATTTTGCTGACGTGTTCCCATGTTTGACACAATACAGACACGGATAAACCTTGGACACTAGTGCCACACATGTCTAACATGTGTATGGTCATATCCAAATAAAAATATATATATAACTTTTTTGGCTCAGGCACGCAGCTAACACAGCTCAAACACAGCATGGACACAGCTAGAAACGGCTCGGAGTAAGGGTAAAAGTAAAATCTATTTTGACTTGAAAGAGTCTCACTCAATGAACCAAAAATGGAGGCTGATAAGTCGGTTTTATATTATTTATCTTATGCCAATCTAGCTTGATCNATATATATATAACTTTTTTGGCTCAGGCACGCAGCTAACACAGCTCAAACACAGCATGGACACAGCTAGAAACAGCTCGGAGTAAGGGTAAAAGTAAAATCTATTTTGACTTGAAAGAGTCTCACTCAATGAACCAAAAATGGAGGCTGATAAGTCGGTTTTATATTATTTATCTTATGCCAATCTAGCTTGATCTTTGATTGTTCTAAGGTATTTTAAGTTTGATTCTTATAAATTATTGTTTCTTTCATAGGTTTTCATTTTAAAAGTCTTTGGAAGTTAATAGCAGCCTCACAATAAGAGATTGACGCCAAGGTCTACAATATTCTTAATGCTCCTTTATGGAGACTTCAACAGTGGAACAAGGATTAAAAGCTGTGTTATCCCCAAGAGAAGAACTATCAGCATCATCTCCATATAGCAACTCATCATCCAAATCCCTTTGACTCCATGGATTCTCTAAAGCCTCTTTGTTGCTGTAAGACCCCAGCTACCTATCCTTATAACTTCCTTGTGCCTTACCCGACACTAGAGTTACATTCAGATTCTTATCAACTGCGAAAGCAGTCTCATGCATTATCTCCATAGAGGCATCAACCATGAGAGATTCCGACATCTCCTTGACAACCTCCATGCCCTCATCACTTCCACTGTCTATCACACCTTCACCAGTCTCTGCAAGCTCGATATCGGAATCCACATCTACCGCACCTGCCTTCTTAACTTTCTTGCAAGAACGAGCAATCAAATCATCTTCCTCCACCGACGGCGGTGGAGGTGAGTTACCTATCGCCCTAGCGCCCTCCATTACAAATGCATCTCTTAGAGGGGAAAACGGTTTTGATAACTACAGCAACACTTTTTGTGTTTTACTTATTTATTATATTCGCTATGAACTCTAACAATCATCGAGACCTCTTACTATTATATCACACCTAGGGTATGTTTCGCAAAGGGTAAAAGGATAAATATTAAGAGAGTATCATTTATTCTTTTTTCAAAGAGTACCAATGGGTGCTAAACACTACTCTTTAATTATCTTTGGTATGCTAAGTAATTTAAGGAGATGAAGAGAGGAAGAATGAAGGAGAGTTTGAGGAGATGGGGGGTGAGTGAAGGGGGTCTAAAATATTTCCCCATCTATTATAATCCTCTAAATAGTTTCGCTCAATTTATTTTTACAACTAAACATATTTAAAGGGAACTACTATTTTCACATCTTAGTTTGCTAATGGCATACCCTCTTTAATATCTAAATATGATATAGATTAAATTACTCTCATTCAAAAATAAAAATAAAAATTTAAAATTTGACTAATCATAATATTCTTTCTAACTCTTATTAATTGTAGCTCTATTTTTTTTTTTATTAAAAAGAGGATATATGATTAGTCAATTTTTTGAAAAAAAAAATTATTTTTGAATAAAGGTAATTTAGTTTATACTATATTTAAACATTTAATAGAATGTAACATTAACAAACTAAGATATGAAAATAGTAGCTCCCTATTTAAAACAAAATAAATTTTATTTCTTTTACTCCCCTACCAAACATGCCCCTAGTGTTACCTCTCTCTACTAATCAAGATGTACATCTTCATTAGTCTACTTCATCAATTTGATTAAAGGCAAGCCATACATAATGAAATTAAGAGATTCATAAGAAAAATCCTTACAACGTGACAGCAAAAAATTTGTCATGGTTGGAATGGAACCTAAGATCATACTAATGCATATCACAAGCTCACGTTCACCGTTGATAAATATTTATAGCGGTTGTCCCAAAAATTTGTATTTGAGCCGTTAAAGCCAAGAATGTACATGAATAAATAAAGTACTGGGCACCATTGGCAAAAACAAAGGGGATATAAAACCATAACAATTAAGAAAGAAATTAGAGAGACAATTCCTCACTAAAATGTATGAATCTCGAGGCAAAATTGCCTTTGTTACACTTGCACAAATAGTTCTAAAAAGTACCAAAATTGAACCCTTATTCACCCACTAGCTCCCAAATCAAACCCTAAAATTCTCTAAAACCCCAAACACTGAAAGATTAGCTAGCTCTCTGTTTCTGCTAATCTTGCTAGAGAACGAGCTACCCCTTCAGCAAGCAAATAGCAACAAGCAACCCATTTTGTAAGAGCCACCCAACAATTTTGTGCTATGCGCGCGAAGAGCCATTCTTGATCTCATCTCCAACTCCATGCTTCTATGTCTTTTACCCTAAACCCAATTCAATTATGCTGGAAAGCAAAAGGGAAAAAACAAACTAGAGAGAGATTTGACAGAGTAAATCAACTAATGGAAACATAGGATTTCATACCAATAGTGGTTTCCTAAGTAACCTCTGATATTGCTTGCTATCCAAGCACAACGATCGCGGCACTAATGAGGGAAATCTCTCATTGAAGTTTCCTATGTGGATTTAAATGTCGCCAAATTCTTAGATATATTTGGAAACAAAATAAAATAAAATAATAAAATATGACTTGTGTAAAGAGAGTGTACCTAAGCTTAGCTTAAATTATTTAACTATCAGGTATGGCTCAGTTGTCAAATTGAGCTCCATGTGGGACAAATCCTGAGGTAATGTTGGGAGTTCGAACCTCGCTAGAAACACTAATAACCAGGGTATGCCAAAGCCCAAGTGTGAATTAGTTTCACACTAACAATGTGGGTGGGGACCACCTTGTGAGAAACTAAAAAAAAAAAATTGTTAATCCTAGCTTAAATTATCAAATAGGTTAGGTTAGCCCATGGCTTGGCCTTGACAGCTGTTGATCTATCTCCACTAGTGTTTTAAAAATTGGACTGATGAGCGAACCGTTTTGGAGGATATATGAGCACCGGTCCAACCGGTTAGACCAAATGGTCGGACCAGATGATATCATAAATATAAATTTTATATATATAATATTCATTGTACCTATTGTATAACCTAAGTTATAATAAATATATTTTTATGTGAATTTGGTAATAAAATTAAAAAGTTGGCCTAGTAGCAAATATCTTTTTCCTTCCTTGGAAGGAGGGTTTGAATCTTCTTATGGCTATTATTTACCTATTATATAATCTAAGTGAGAATAAGTAAATTATAATACAAATTTATTCACAAAACAAGCATTGGTTTGGTGATACTAGCCTCTTATCCTCTAAAGGAAGGGAGTTTGAATCTTTTGGGTAGTTAATATTTTTAGATTTTGATCCAAAACANATCATAAATATAAATTTTATATATATAATATTCAATGTACCTATTGTATAACCTAAGTTATAATAAATATATTTTTATGTGAATTTGGTAATAAAATTAAAAAGTTGGCCAAGTAGCAAATATCTTTTTCCTTCCTTGGAAGGAGGGTTCGAATCTTCTTATGGCTATTATTTACCTATTATACAATCTAAGTGAGAATAAGTAAATTATAATACAAATTTATTCACAAAAGAAGCATTGGTTTGGTGATACTAGCCTCTTATCCTCTAAAGGGAGTTTGAATCTTTTGGGTAGTTAATATTGTTAGATTTTGATCCAAAACGATGCAATTTTGGAAAAAAAAAATTCAATGAATCATCTGATTATGTAAAATCGGTACCGATTCACAGCAATTTTCACCGGTTTAACCGCCCTAACGATTTGACCCCTCTAACCAAACTGAAATTCATACTAGACACCAGTTGGACTGGTCGAACCACCCAGTCCAATCCAGTTTTTAAAATAGTGATTTCCACCGAAAAAATATTATTATTTTTTTTTATTAAAATTCACTTTCAAAATTAACTATTAAATCTTTTATCCACGATCTCGGCCTAACACATCCTTATGTGAAATCCATTAACCCTCATGGATAAATGGGTTGCGTCATCAATTAACTTCAACCGTATAAGAAATTAATTTTAAAGGGTCAACCCTTTTACCCATCCAACAAGTTTCAAAGTATAAAATAAAATATAATTAAATTAAATTTTCAATTTTGGAACATAAATATTTTTTAAGGATTTAATTTTCATCTAGCAACAGTGTAAGACAATTTCATAATCATTCAATCGTGTTGTCATGTATGAAAAAAAACTATGTTATTTACTTTTAATAAAAATTCAGTTATTTTAGTGATGTGACAACAGGCACTTTGACCTAGTAATTATGGTTTTTAAACTTAATTCCCTAACTGTTATAGGTGGAAACTTAAATAAGGAAATATTATAGTTTTAGGAAAATTGAAAAAAAAAAAAAAAAAAAAAAAGCATATGGGATTGCGGGGGCCCCTTGGCGTGTCTCCAAGGAACAAGTCGCGCCTCAGGCGGCGCATCCCTTCTTGTTCGGCTCGCCAGGCTTTGCAGCTTCATTTGTGTGTGTCAGCCGAGAAGGCAGTCCCTGCCTCGCCACGTGTTGACTCCCTACTGAACCAAAGTCTGGCCGAATAAGGTGCTGACACGTAGCTCCTTGCATGGCTTTATTTTAGCAAATTTTCCTTCTTCCTCCACGCGTCCGCCCCTCCCTTCTCACTTATCCTTTGCTCATTTTGCTTCTCTTCTCATTTGCTTCTCTAGTGGTTTGCTTTTCTTCTTGCTTCATTGTTTCTTTGCTCCTTCTCATATTTTTCCTTTTGTCCTTTCTTTTTTTGTTACTTTGATTAATTGTATCCACCTCAATATTATTATTCAAGTACAATTTAATATTGTTAATCTTCACTTAAATTTATTTTTACTACCATGGCGGATCAAATTGTACTACCAGGACCAGCAGACCCCACTCTTTTGACTAAACAAAACAACCACATATCGACGAAAGTGTGGAATACTGGAGTAAGTAATTTATAAATTTTTATATAAAATATTTTTATTTTTTAGAAATTCAGTAGATATATAATATTATAATTTTATTTATAAAATGTTTTAATTTTTTAAGTAATAATTAAAATAGGTTAATATTGTTGTGCGTCCTCGATCTTACAACAGAATACGTAAACCTAGTGCAAGGGTTATAGAATATGTGACAATTGCAGGTTTTGGTAGGGTTGCAGAAATAGAACCCACACTAATAGATGTGCAATTAATATCTGCATTAGCTGAACGGTGGAGACCAGAGACACATACATTTCACATGCCCAGCGGTGAATGCACTATCACCTTGCAAGATGTGGAAGTGTTAGTTGGTCTGCCTGTTGATGGCAATGCAGTAACAGAATACACCGGTTACTCATGGAATGATCTTTGTCGCGAATTACTAGGCGTAACCCCACCTCAATCGACTTTACTCGGAGGCAGGCTGAAGTTGAGCTAGCTTGCACATACATTTAGTCAATGCTCAGATGATGCGACAGATGACGTAGTACAGAAATATGCTAGAGCATATATACTACGTCTAATTGGGATGTGGCTCATGCCTGATCGGACTGGAAATTGTTTACATGTGATGTATTTAAAATTGTTGGAAAATTGGGAGGAAGCTGGGGGATTCAGTTGGGGATCATTTTGTCTTGCCCATGTTTATAGGAGTCTCTGCATGGCTTCTCTAGAGGAAGCTGACAATTTTCCAGGTTGCTGTTTTTTGGTCCAGTGTTGGGCCTGGAAGAGATTCTCGTGTATAGCTCTGAGACGTGTTGGACTGGATCGTGAGCTAATTGGACTACTCGCGAGTAGGTCAGTAAATAAAATTTCAAGTTATTTACAATTTAACTTTATTAACTTTATTATATGTTGATAATTTAGCTTTATTTACAATTAATTATACATTTTTTTATTATAATTGACGTAATTAATTATAGTGTAATATTCGAAACATCTTAGGTGAAAATCCCCTTTAGATTGGACCAATATTGTTGACGGCTCTGACCATACTAGGTATCGACGAGCATTTGATCTACTTGGCCCTAATGATGTAAGAATACTTATTATTGGTAACTAATTTATGTCATTTATTACTTGAGTTTGTTGTATGAAATAGTAATCATGTTATTGATGTTTGATGTGAACATATTATGTGGCAGCCATATAGCAGGGCATTGATGACACTCCTCCCCGATTATTGTACTAGGGGCATGCGATGTGGGCTGCTAAGGTTCCATTGATATGTTATGACATCGTGGAGCACCATAATCTAGATCGGGTTATGTGTCAGTTTAGCAGTAGACAGCATATTCCACGGGAGATAACAATTTATGATAAACAACTACACAGTATCAATATGAGAGGGAAACAGGTAACGTTGTGGTCGGTGCACCATTACCAGCATATTTTAGTCTGGGAAGATCGAAGTGTACATGTTATTAATTTAGATGAGCCATTTGGTGTGGATCCCGATTATTGCATGGTATTTACATATAACGCGCCAATTTATGAGACTTGAAAATGCAGCAGCCGCTAGACAAGTCAACTCATTACAGTTACTTTGTTTGTTTTTTTTTTTTCGTTTTAGATTACTATATTATTTTTTTGAACAAGTACTTATCCATAAGGAACTATGGCACAGGTCCATTCTCATCGTGAAACTCAACAGGGTTGG
Organism: Cercis canadensis; assembly: GCA_003255065.1. Taxonomy (NCBI): domain Eukaryota; kingdom Viridiplantae; phylum Streptophyta; class Magnoliopsida; order Fabales; family Fabaceae; genus Cercis; species Cercis canadensis. Next base: position 280,900 of record QAOA01006583.1, on the reverse strand, counting down.
GGAAATCAGTCGGGTTGGGGGACTCAGCATACCCCTTTTCAGCAACCTGGACCTCAGCAAGGTTGAGGCACTCAGCAGGGTTGGGGGACTCTGCATACCCCTCCTCAACAAGGGGGCCTCAGCAGAGTTGGACACCTCAGCCAGGATGGCCTTATCAGCCTGCTAATCTTTTAAATGAGCGATATCAAGAATTTGTCACACGCCTAACTGGAGTTTTTGTAGAGTATGGGCAATTGCCACCAGTGATGCAACCACAGATGGCGCACGAGCCACGTCATCCCGACGACATTCTGCCACACAATCCACCGGGGCTGACCAGTCATCGACTTCAAGATCTCAGAGTTCATCACAATCAGGTCATTGATTCGATGATCCAACTACCTCGATGGACATGCCGTATTGGCCAAATCCAGTACACATTACACATGATCAGAGCTATGTTGATATGATGCCACATGCATATGATGCGGCACCATCTCCTGTATATGACTGGTTTGGCGTTGATTCTCGTGCTCCTCTATCAGCGATTGACACATATGCAGGCCATTCTTCACAGGCTCATTTACCCGACGAGTGGATCGATCTCACTATGACTCCTCTGACAACACGTGCGCCTTATGATCCAACAGCGATGACAGGGACAAGACTCTTTGCATTAGGGGACATGGATGATGACATGCCAGCACCAATCACTCAACCCGATGAGGAAGAATTGCCACCACGTGTCATAAGACCCACTAGATGTGGAACTGGAGGACATTATTTGTACCCACGTAGGCGTTAGTATTAGGTTGACTTTCTTCACTGTTGAGTCAATGTATATTATAATTTATTTTTCAATTAACTAAAACATGTTGTTATGAAATTGAATTCAAATCGATATATAATTAAGCATTATGTCCCATTAATCAAGTCTACTGGATACAAATAACAAAAACAGGGGTAAAATTGATATCAAAATTATAAACTGTTATACATGGATGATTAATTAGTCATGGATCTGGCATCCTTCTAAATTGACAATTTTACTTATTATGCCCTTCTTGGCGACAAATACTGCACTTAATGATTGTTCGTGTCCTGTTAGAATCCTGTCAATCCATTTCATTTCGAATACGATTTGTAACAGGACAACCTTTCTTCCTAAGAATCGCGGGATTGGGGCTTATATTTATTCCTGGGATCTCCGGCCAATTTTCTGGTCCACCGATTGGCTTAAATTGACCACGATATGCTTTGACTAAATTGTCAATTGAGTATACTGGATCCACATAATTCTATTCATTAAGCGAAACAGACGCGCAAGCACATATTGCATTTGAGCATGACAAATGTAAGGCTTTAAATTTATCGCAACTACATCTCCCCTCATTCAGATTGACAATAAACATCCGTCCAGCAGTTCTGGTTCTCATATTATACCTCTCCTCCACCTCAAATAAACCGGTGTCCCTATTAAACAATCGAGGTTTATGTGATGACGCATCTCGTGCATTATTCCACATTTGAGTCAGTGCATATTCGGTCCACCGTTGTCCACTAGCTTTCATATTACCAGCTTCGTCCCGCTTTTTAGTGAAAATGGCATTGAGCTTGTAATACGTCGCTCTAACCAGGGTTGTAATCGGCATGTTACGAACACCTTTTAACGTGCCATTAATGTTCTCAGCTAAATTGGTGGTCATCATACTATAACGTCTTCCCTCAGTATCTCCTTGCAAAGTCCATTTCCCCTCATCCAGATCTTTTACATAATTCCATGCTCAATTGTTTTCACATTTACTTTAAATATCCCTCATAAGCTCCTTAAATTTAAGGGATTCAAATTGACTACCTGTAAAATTAGGTCATGACATTTAATGTTATGATTGATTCGTAATTAAACTAAATATACTGCTCGGCTAATAATAAATATATTTATGTAAATTTATGCATACCTACTGCGTATATCTTCGTTTTCAGGGTTTTATTTTTAAAGTATGTATTCTAGTTGCTGACGACATGTCGCAAGCAGAAGAAATTATGAGCAAGTGGAAGACTCCAGCCTACACTGGCATCTGCAATTGAAGACAATATACTTACATGATGATCAGAAATTATCGCCAAATTCTGATGTTCTCGAACAACGTGTTGATGCACTAAGGTCAAAAACTATGTCCATGCATATTTAACTTCACCTTCTACAATAGCAAATGCAAGAGGTAATGGTGACCTGTCGCCGTCTTGTGTTGAAGCAATCAACAGTGTACCGCAATATTTGCCACTCAAGAAAGTCCCATCTACCTAAATCACAGGCTTGCAAAAAGAAAATGCATCGACACAAGCTTGAAATATCCAGAAAACACGGCGAAACAACATCTCTTGAACATTTGAATGACTTCTAACCTGATTATTATCTAACAGCCATTGAACAACAGTTTCAGGATTTGCTGCCCGCATTGCTGCCATCCATCTCAGCAAAAGATTATAGTTATCTTTCCAATTGTCGAACAATTTTTTAATGCACTTCTAGTTTGCTAACCATATTTTTCTGTACGATGCTCGGTAGCAATATTCTACCAAGATTCGCTCGTGTATCAACTTAATTGATACATCAAGACTCTCCTCAACCATCCCATGAATGTTGGACGCTATCACATAAATATCTAGCTTCTTATGATCTTGCGTTATCATGACATTTGTGCAAGTATGAGGACCGTTATACTTTCTGACATCCCATAATCCGCTTTTACTCCTTTGACATGCTCGAACTCTCCAATTACAACCAGTAGCTTTGTTTGGACACTCAACATTCCATGCAGTTAAATGTGACTCCTTCATAATAAATGACTGGTGCACCTACATTGAGTATTCCTTCACAGCAAGTTGAATGTCATTTTTTGTTGAAAATTGTTGCTCAATTGATAGCTCATATCTCAGTGTCATCCCTAATTTGCATGGCATCCCAGTTAACTTCTGAATATACCAGCAAAGGTTCACTATACTGCAATGGCTGCACCATTTTCGGTATCGGATCACCGGATTCATAGACCAATGGTTGTACATTCAGATTCAAACTATGTTCATTTTCTTCATCATTGCATACATCATCTCGCTCTAACATAACATCTTCATCATCACTTGACGTAATTTCAAGATCAAGTGGAGAGTTAGCACCAATTACTTGTTTGTCTTCGGGTGCTTTTAGATCAAGATTTGTTTCCTATTCTTCGATGCCTCTTCCCTGTCTAATCTCTTAATTGAACCACTGTTCATCACAACTATAGTCATGACTTTCCGTCCGATGAAAATTTTGACTCGAACTAGGCATGCCAGACTGTAATCCAGCCAAGTCAACATATGGCCAATAACAATTGTCAGTTTCTATTCATGTTTGACTATGCACTTGAACTGAACAAGGTATTGAACTTGGCCCACCAGCATCAGCTTCATCGATTTGAAAATTACTGCCATCATGTTGCCTAGTTTCAATCTCAACAAAAAGCTCCATTGCTCCGAGATTGGCATGTTGTTTCTAACTTTCGTACATGCACATTACATCTTTATCACCCAAGAGATCAAGTACACCATAAAATAAGGGATTAGCTGACATTGGAAATCTATATTTGATGTTCTTGATCACTTTATTGGGATCAAGACGTAATTTTCGTTGTATCAGGTCTTTAAGACTATCTAGTCCAACTTCCCGCTTCAATATCATGCAAACAGGATTCAGACTTTCATATGTAACTCATTGGTCTCCCTTATATACTCGACCATTGTAATAAATGAAAATCAACATTTTTATCCTACAGTTAATATCAAATATATCATACTTCATGAACAATAATGCATAATAATATATAATAATCATAACAAGTTTAAGCTAAATACATACATTTATTTACAGTAATATTTAAATGAAAAACATGAACGATTAAATATTATCATTCTTGCAATCAAAATTAAATATACTATTGTAACATAAAATTAGTACATAAATATTATCATACTTTATTTATACTAAAATTTTACTCCAAACATAAACTATTTAAAACCTATCAAATTTATATTGAAAAAAAAAAATTAGTTAATCATACTTTATTTATACTAAAATTTTACTCCAAACATCAACTATTTAAAACCTATCAAATTTATAATGAAAAAAATTAGTTAATCATACTTTATTTATACTAAAATTTTACTCCAAACATCAACTATTTAAAACCTATCAAATTTATAATGAAAAAAAAAAATTAGTAAATCATACTTTATTTATACTAAAATTTTACTCCAAACATAAACTATTTAAAACCTATCAAATACATAAACTATTTAAAACCTATCAAATTTATAATGAAAAAAATAATGACTTACATTAAGCAATAATTAAAATCTAAACGTACCTTTTAAAGTGTCGTTCCACAATAGTTCAAAAAACTTTTGACACGAACTTTATGCTCTACACATCGAAATGATTTTTGCTTATTACTCTTTATTCTCTCTTTTGCAACCTATCACTCTTTCCTCTCTGAAAGTGAAAAAAATTTATGCTCGACAGACAGAAACGATTTTTGCTTATGCTTTGTGAAAACTACTCTCCACGGAGGGGTATATATACACTTCGAACACGCCACGGACAAAGTTCTACGCGCCGGCTGCCATTTGGCATGGCCTGTGGGGACACGCCGTGGGCCCCACGGTGTGTCTCCACAGTTCAAAGCTGACACACGTAAACGAAGCTGCAAAGCCTGGCGAGTTGGACAAGAGGGGACGCGCCGCCCGAGGCGTGGCTTGTTCCTTTGAGACACGCCGAGGGGCCCCCAGCGTGTCCGGTGGNTGGAGACACGCCGAGGGGCCCCCGCAATCCCATATGCTTTTTTTTTTTCATTTTCAATTTTCCTAAAACTATAATATTTCCGTATTTAAGTTTCCACCTATAACAGTTAGGGAATTAAGTTTAAAAACCATAATTACTAGGTCAAAGTGCCGTGACAACATGTTATAGGATAATGAATCAAATTTAAACCTATTTTCAATTAAAGTAATTATCTTTTTTCCCCTAACTTTCTAGTTTCCCAAACACATTACATTGGACAAAGTTTCTCTCTCCTTACGATGATGATAACAATAGTGGAGTGACCTCTATAAAATCGACCAGCCATAAAACGTCATTTTTCTTGTTTTTATCTGCCTAAGGAATAGAAAATTAATGCACGAAAACGCTTGTCCTAATGCGTGAAGACCTGGCCTAGGAAATTATATCCGTAAGCATTTCTAAGATTCAAAGATATGCAAAGTAGAGACGTAACAATCTTGTAAAGCGTTTCTTGAAAACAAACATATCGAAAATCACTTTCCATTGTAAATGGACCTTTCATCAACAACCAAGAGATCCAAATATTTCTTAAGGGGAAAACAAAGAAGAGTATAAATATCCCATTCTTATGAAAGTCTTCAAGTACCAAAATAAATGTCTTATTTAGAGGCCTAGGAAGAAAGGCAAAAGCATTATTGAGCAACATAGTTTTGCTAACCTGCGAGTACATGGCTTGACACAGCTAAAACTCAAAAGTCTTGAAGCTATCATAGTTCATGAGCTTTGGATCCACCCCAATTCATGCTCTCTTCTGTCTATTTAATGTAGAACTTATAACTTTCAGATGACTTTCAATCCAAACAATCGCACGTGAACATTACCAATACATAATATGGTGCAAAATCTGTTATAGCGTCAACATAAGGGTAGGTATCCCACACCAAACACAAATATGAAAAGCATAAACCAAAATTAGAACTTACAAGTCACATTTGTTTACAGAAAACTGAGCATAATCATTGGATAATATAAGAACATACTTTGGAATTTACCAAAATATATTTACATGAATTAGGGCCAAAATGACCAATTCTATACAGGACTTTGGACGTCGATCACCTAAAAAATTCAAAAGACACTTAACATCAAACTGCCTTATATTACACAAGAACATGCTCTTTACATATCAAACCTTCCTCAACAATAAAAGGTTTGCCTTCTCTTCTGCTCCGTCAAACTACTCACAAAAGATATTAGCAATGAGATGATCACCAGACAAAAACATTTTATATATACATTACTAACAGAATTTCTTAATTCTCTCCAAGATATGCAAAAATCTCTCTAGCTAACTCAATGACTTTATGAGTGGTGGCTTTTAGCTCCTTGTATGTACAATTCCTGTGGATGGAGTTTAAGCAACAGCAGGGATGCTGGAATTCTGGCGATCCCTGTTGAGACAATCAAATCCTTCTACTCTAACTGCAGCTGGTTTAATTCCAAAATTCATTCTAACACAACCTCCTTTTCGTGATGCTGAAGATGGAGAGGATAAACCTGATGGTGATGAAATAGCGGATATAGGAGTGAGCTTTTCATCACCAAATCGAGTATCATGGATCAATGGGTTTGCAGCCCGGACTGGAGGAGACCCACAAAAATATGGAGGTGATGAGGCTACCTGATTTGCATATTGTTCATCCCCGTAACTCTCCTATTGAAATCAAGATTACAAATTAATATACCAAACTTAAAAGTACAAGCATATCCATAGAACCAAGAACTCAGCTAAGCCATTTCCGACAAGATCCAACAGTCCCTATTAATTTTGGAAATATTATAACCCTAAAACATTCTCAGAAAAAATTGACTATCTGAAAAAGCTCCTTTGGTACTAGACCAAAAGCATGTATAAGAACCAGTATCTTAAAAATACTAATTTACTGGACAATACATGTCAATAAGGATATTCTCAATGCAACAAAACATGTATCATACTAAAGATACTAAAGACTCATACATCACTAGCAGCCCAAAATATTGTTAAGCAGAGATTAAATTCATTTGACTTAATATGTGAAAATTTTATATTCAACTTGGTTTAAATATAAACTAAACAATTTGCAATAAGAGTCATAACTTACCTTCTTCAGAATAAGGTCCAGTAGCTCCGCCCCTGCTTTTGAATCAGATCCCTCAGCTTGTTGACTGATAAAAATGTACACAGATCAGTTCAGACATTCAAAGTCGCTTCTAAACTCCAATAATGTTCTTAAAGGGAAAAAAACTGATTGTAAGTTACCTCAAATGCAATCTTAAGGACCGCACGGGCACATTAGATAGAATCCCAACACGGCGTGGCTTAGGGCAAATGACAGGGTCCTCATCAATAATGGGAACGGAGCCTCTCATCTCTTCACTGGCTGCAAAGGCGTTCTGCTGAAGATTATAACAATTCATCTGGAAACTGGTCTAATTCAACAGTAGAACGCCTACACAGCAAAAATAACCATTAGGGAATGTCATAAAACATAATAAAAAGTGGAACTTGGCTTTAACTACAGAATTTCCATATTTTTACATAAAAATGAAGAGTTATTCTTATAAATTGCATCTTCCCAGCTTTAATTTATTAACAAATCCATCTACGCTAACAAATTTCATGAACAAAATAAGGAAAAAAAAAATATTAAACTTCAAGAGAAATTTCCCCAACCCATTTCTTACTAAGTTCCCTAATTCCCAATTTTCCCAGAAACCAAACAAAAGGGTAACACCACTTGAAGAAATCAAGAGCAGATCTGAGTTCAAAACTTAGAAAAACTTGGAACTCTCTCCTATTCAAACAAAAGCAAACCTTGTTTTAAGCAATATAAGCTAAAACCACTGCGCTCCATTGCACCCACAAACAGAATTTAAAGGGTTTTAATAGATCTTCCATTACATAAAAACCGCAAAAACAAATAACAGATTTTGACCATAGCAAAAACGTAGAATAAGTAAGATAGAAGAGTACAGCTAATAATTTAACAGATCTGTCCTAATAGAGAGAGTTGCCATTTCAGAACGAATCCATTACCTAAACTTAGAAGATCAGATCTGCAATGGAGAAAATGGTGAACGCGTATATGTAGAGAGAGAAACACACAGAGACAGAACGAGAGAGAGAGTGAAAGAGGTACCTAAAGGGATCCAGGAATGGAGCGGGGAGCCACCAGCAAGGAGAAGAGTGGGGAAAGGGAGCTGATTTCAATATATAGTGAAGAAATAAAATATGTTAAAGGGTAGAAATCATGTTTGTTTTTCTTCTCCTTAAATTAAGCAAATATTTACGTCAATTTCAAGGGATTAAATTGTTAAAATGGTATGGAATAAATGAAAAAAAAAACACACACACACACACAACAAAAGAGAAACTGAGAAAAACGTGGTTTTCTTTGCACAATAAACGTGGTTTAATTAGGAAACTCAATTTTCTTACCAAAGAGATTAGAAAAAACAAACAAGGATTACAATCATATAATTCTAACTCTATGTATGGATTGAGAGAAAAGTTAGAAAATGGAAGAAGAAAAATTGGAGGTGAAAAGTTATTTTTTATTGTTTGTGGGAGAAAATGGAAGAAGAAAATTTACATAAAAAGTACATGTGGGGCCTAACAAAAATCTTCTCTTTATGAATGGAGAAAAAAATGCAATAGAGGGATTACAAAAGGTAATTGGACTATTTTGCTCTTATTAATAATATTAATTTCAATATTTTAAGGATATAGATGTAATTATATTTTTTATCAAATATTAAAATATTAATTTTTTTTCATTTACTTCCTTCTCATTTTCACTTCATACAAACAAAAAAAAAAAAAAAATTATTTTCTCTTTATTTTCTATCCTCTATATTTTTTTTTTCCTCTTTTTTTTTCTTTCTCTTTATTTTTTTTCTTCTATCTAAACATAGCATAACTAAATTGTATATAATTTGTAAAATAAAATTTAAGTTTTATGTTTAAAATTTCATTCCATGTATCATTAGTTAAAAAATCTAATTTTATTTATCTAATGCTAAAAAACTAACTAAAAAGGCATACATCCCCAACAAACACACTCAAAGAGAGTCGCATGCAATAAATTGAGTGTCACATAATCTAACCTCTCACAATCTCCTTTATGATTTACCTTTTTTACCATAACAATGTCTCCTTTGTTTAAAGAAAAAAAAAACATTATGTTATCTCTTAATAAATTATTTTGATTTTATAACTATGAATAATGTGTTTACTATTTACCATTGACACGTAAAGGTTAGGAAATCTTTTTTCTTTTCGGTATATTACTATTAGTGAACATCTTAGACTTCAACATGTAAAATACAATGGATCAAAATTAAATCTCTATTTAAATATGTTAAACATTTCAAGAAAAAAAACAATTGAAGGAAAATAAATTATTGCACCATTTATAAGAGCTCACTGAAAGTGAAAATAAGGTTACTATGTAATTGCAAGTTTCCATTTTCGTTCTATTTATATCAAAATTATATAATATTTAAAATAAACAAAAAATATACATATGAAATTATTTAATCAAATAACAAAAACTTAGTCATTCACTAATTATGAGTAATAGCATAATAGTTAGAGCGTTTTTCTATGCAGTTTTTAAAATTAGAAAACTAATAATATATTTAAATATAGACTTATAAATAAAAGAAATGCTTACCCAATGGTGGAAAAGAAAAGGCTCTTTTTTCTTGGTGGAGCTATTTTCTTTTCTTATTTTTTAAGAAAAGAATCTCTTTCCAACAATATTGCAAGACATTTTGTTGTTGTTTAGTCATCTTATTTAGCTATCACATACTAAGATTATTCCTTATCATATTTTACAAGCCACTTATAAATCTATCTTTTCCATGCATCATGTGATGAATTTACTTAAATGATAATTTTAATAGATAATTAGGTGGGAATTTAACACTTCTCTTAACAAAAAGGCTTCAAGTAATTACTATTATTACCACTAACCAATATGTTATTTTATCATTCATTACTTGAGATTTATATAGTTGACATAATTTGAGTTCAAATGAACTTAGCAAAATTTTAAAATAAATCTAATTATTATTTTGAGTGTAGTCTATATGCATCCAATAATGGTATGTAAATGTCTTTAAATTGTAATACTTTGTAAAAAAAAAAAATTGTTATGCTCATGGTCTTTGACATTTTTCTTACTCTTAGAATATACTCTATAAGAGTTGATGATAAAATTGAAAGTATATGTTTCAATGTTATGATAGTCTTTAATTTTTTTTATTTTTTTTTGTGAATGTAACTTTTGTTTTTTATCAGTCAATAATGTTGTTTATGGGGAAAAAAAGTCTTCTTTTTTCCTTTGAGAAGTTCAAACATTTACCGAAAATTGTAGTATTAATTATTTTCTAGAATATTTTTTTGTAAGGTTATTTGGAATTGTTTTATTTGCACATGTAAATTAATTGATATTTTGATATTAAAAAAATGAGGGGTTAAGTTCATAGTTAGTCAATAGTTAATCATAAGGAGGAGATGAGTTAAAGTGTAATTTATGACTAAATTTAAAAATTTACTATTATTTTAATAAAGATAATGGAGTGTAGTTTATTCATAATTTTAATTATATTCCATTCTATATTTGATTTCATGGAATTACAAAACTATAGAATTGAAACAACCATTTCATTTTCTATTTTCATTCCTATTCCATAGTTTTCATACCAAATAAGTATTAGTATAACAAATTAACAATATCATTTTCTTTCCTTAAAAAAAAAAACAATATCATTTTTCTATTTAAAATCACAAACTAGTATAATAATTAGGAACTTGAATAGGGCTTTAGACTTAAAAATAATTAGTGGCGTGTGACTTTTGAGAATGCTTAGTGCACAAAGAGTCAGAATATTGTATTTTAGTATCTAATCTAACTTTGACCATGATTCATCATCAAGCTGGCTGCCATCAACTCACACCTCACTTTGACTTTTGCGGGCAAATTAATCTTAAGAATGTCTCCACGCGCGTAATTTGCGCGGAGGAAAAGGCGTGTGCCATAGCCCATAGCTACTCGCTGCTCACATCATAGATCTGAACCGTCAACTAGATCTTGTCTATGTATTGAGATTATGACACGTAGCGTATTTTGATGCTCTGGAATCCCACTTGCTTCTGGCTGTAATAAAAGTGAGCACGTGCTCCACGTTGAGGTCGTCAAAACCGTATCTGAATATAGGACAGGACAAGACAAGACAAGACAATGACAATACGAGTATCTTAAATTTGTGGGATTTGTTATTGTTATCATGTCGATAATTTCTCTTATGCATTCACGGCCCTTTGACCTTATAATTATGTTTTTTAAACTTAATTCCCTAACTGTTATAGATAAAAACTTAAATATGAAAATATTATAATTTTAAAAAAATTAAAAATATAAAAAAACAGATAGGATTGCGGGGGGGTCCATTGGACATGCTGGGGCCCCTCGGCGTGTCTCCAAGGAATAAGTTGTGCCTCGGGCGACGTGTCCCCTCTTGTCTGACTCGCCAGGTTTTACAGCTTCATTTGCATGTGTCAGTTTTGAACTGTGGAGACACGTCGTAGGGCCCACGGCGTGTCCCCACAAACATGCCAAATGGCAGTCGGTGCGTAGAACTTTGTCCGTAGAGTGTTCGAAGTATATATATACCCCTTTGTGGAGAGCATTTTTCACAAAGTATAAGCAAAAATCATTTCCGTCTGCAAAGCGTAAATTTTTTTCACTTTCAGAGAGGAAAGAGTGATAAGTTGCAAAAGAGAGAATAAAGAGTGATAAGCAAAAATCGTTTCGATGTGCAGAGCATAAAGTTCGTGTCAAAATTTTTTTGAACTATTATAGAACAACACTTCGGAAGGTACGTTTAGATTTTAATTATTGCTTAATGTAAGTCATTATTTTTTTCATTATAAATTTGATAGGTTTTAAATAGTTTATTTTTGGAGTAAAATTTTAGTATAAATAAAGTATGATTAACTAATTTTCTTTTTGCATTATAAATTTGATAGGTTTTGAATAGTTTATGTTTGGAGTAAAATTTTAGTATAAATAAAGTATGATTAACTAATTTTTTTTTTCATTATAAATTTGATAGGTTTTAAATAGTTTATTTTTGGAGTAAAATTTTAGTATAAATAAAGTATGATTAACTAATTTTCTTTTTGCATTATAAATTTGATAGGTTTTGAATAGTTTATGTTTGGAGTAAAATTTTAGTATAAATAAAGTATGATTAACTAATTTTTTTTTTCATTATAAATTTGATAGGTTTTAAATAGTTTATGTTTGGAGTAAAATTTTAGTATAAATAAAGTATGATAATATTTATGTACTAATTTTATGTTACAATAGTATATTTAATTTTGATTGCAAGAATGATAATATTTAATCGTTCATGTTTTTCATTTAAATATTACTGCAAATAAATGTATGTATTTAGCTTAAACTTGTTATGATTATTGTATATTATTATGCATTATTGTTCATGAAGTATGATATATTTGATATTAACTGTAAGATAAAAATGTTGATCTTCATTTATTACAATGGTCGAGTATATAAGGGAAACCAAGGAGTTACATATGAAAGTCTGAATCTTGTTTGCATGATGTTAAAGCGAAAAGTTGGACTAGACAGTCTTAAGGAGCTGATACAATGAAAATTATGTCTTGATCTCAATAAAGTTATCAAGAACATCAAATATAGATTTCTAATGTCAGCTAATCCCTTATTTTATGGTGTACTTGATCTCTTGGGTGATGAAGATGTAATGTGCATGTACGAAAGTCAAAAATAATATGCCAATCTTGGAGCAATGGAGCTTTTTATTTAGATTGAAACTAGGCAACATGATGGCAGTAATTTTCAAATCGATGAAGCTGATGCTGGTGGGCCAAGTTCAATACCTTGTTCAATTCAGGTGCATAGTTAAACAATAATAGAAATTAACAATTGTTATCGGCCATATGTTGACTTGGCTGGATTACAGTCTAACATGCCTAGTTCGAGTCAAAATTTTCATCAGACGGAAAATCATAACTATAGTTGTGATGAACAATGGTTCAATTCAGAGATTAGACAGGGAAAATGCATCGAAGAACAGGAAACGAATCTTGATCTAGAAGCACCGGAAGACGAACAAGTAATTGGTGCTAACTCTCCACTTGATCCTGAAATTACGACAAGTGATGATGAAGATGTTATGTTAGAGCGAGATGATGTATGCAGTGATGAAGAAAATGAACATAGTTTGAATCTGAATGTACAATCATTGGGCTATGAATCCGGTGATTCAATACCGAAAATGGTGCAGTCATTGCAATACAGTGAACATTTACCGGTATATTCAGAAGTTAATTGGGATGCTATGCAAATTAGGGATGACACTGAGATATTAGATAAACAAGGAGCGTAGGAAAGAGATCGAGAGCTATTAATTGGGCAACAATTTTCAACAAAAAATAACGTTCAACTTGCTGTGAAGGAATACTCAATGCAGGTGCACCAGTCATTTATTATGAAGGAGTCACATTTAACTGCATGGAATGTTGAGTGTCCAAACAAAGCTACTAGTTGTAATTGGAGAGTTCGAACATGTTAAAGGAGTAAAAGCGGATTATGGAAGATCAGAAAGTATAACGGTCCTCATACTTGCACAAATGCTATAATAACGCAAAATCATAAGAAACTAGATATTTATGTGATAGCGTCTAGCATTCATGGGATCGTTGAGGAGAGTCCTGATGTATCAATTAAGTTCATACAGGAACGAATCTTGGCAGAATATGACTACCGAGCATCGTACAGAAAAATATGGTTAGCAAAGCAGAAATGCATTGAAAAATTGTTCGGCAATTGGAAAGATAGCTATAATCTTTTGCCGAGATGGATGACAGCAATGCGGGCAGCAAATCATGAAACTGTTGTTCAATAGCTGTTAGATAATAATCTGGTCAGAAGTCATTCAAATGTTCAAGAGATGTTGTTTCGCTGTGTCTTCTGGACATTTCAAGCCTGTGTCGATGCATTTCCTTTTTGCAAGTCTGTGATTCAGATAGATGAGACTTTCTTGAATGGCAAATATCGCAGTACAATGTTGATTGCTTCAACACAAGACGGCGACAAGTTACCATTACCTCTTGCATTTGCTATTGTAGAAGGTGAAGTTAAAGATGCATGGACATGGTTTTTGACCTTAGTGCGTTAACGCGTTGTTTGAGAACATTAGAATTTAGTGATAATTTCTGATCGTCATGTAAGTATATTGTCTTCAATTGCATATGCCAGTGTAGGCTGGAGTCTTCCACTTGCTCATAATTTCTTCTGCTTGCGACATGTCGTCAACAACTGGAATACACACTTTAAAAACAAAACCCTGAAGACGAAGAAATACGCAGCAGGTATGCATAAATTTACATAAATATATTTATTATTAGCCAAGCAGTATATTTAGTTTAATTACGAATCAATCATAATATTAAATGTCATGACTTAATTTTACAGGTAGTCAATTTGAATCCTTTAAATTTAAGGAGCTTATGAGGGATATTCAAAGTAAATGTGAAGACAATCGAGCATGAAATTATGTAAAAGATCTAGATGAGGGGAAATGAACTTTGCAATGAGATACTGAGGGAATGCGTTATGGTATAATGACCACCAATTTAGCTGAGAACATTAATGGCACGTTAAAGGGTGTTCGCAACATGCCAATTACAGCCCTGGTTAGAGCGACGTATTACAAGCTCAATGTCATTTTCACTAAAAAGCGGGACGAACCTGGTAATATGAAAGCTAGTAGACAACGGTTGACCGAATATGCAATGACTCAAATGCAGAATAACGCACGAGATGCGTCATCATATAAACCTTGATTGTTTAATAAGGACACCGGTTTATTTGAGGTAGAGGAGAGGTATAATATGAGAACCAGAACTGCTGGACGAACGTTTATTGTCAATCTGAATGAGGGGAGATGTAGTTGCGGTAAATTTAAAGCCCTATATTTGTCATGCTCACATGTAATATGTGCTTGCGCATCTGCTTCGCTTAATTAATGGAATTATGTGGATCCAGTATACTCAATTAACAATTTAGTCAAAGCATATCGTGATCNACCAATTTAGCTGAGAACATTAATGACACGTTAAAGGGTGTTCACAACATGCCGATTACAGCCCTGGTTAGAGCGACGTATTACAAGCTCAATGTCATTTTCACTAAAAAGCGGGACAAACCTGGTAATATGAAAGCTAGTAGACAACGGTTGACCGAATATGCAATGACTCAAATGCAGAATAACGCACGAGATGCGTCATCATATAAACCTCGATTGTTTAATAAGGACACCGGTTTATTTGAGGTAGAGGAGAGGTATAATGTGAGAACCAGAACTGCTGGACGGACGTTTATTGTCAATCTGAATGAGGGAAAATGTAGTTGCGGTAAATTTAAAGCCCTATATTTGCCATGCTCACATGTAATATGTGCTTGCGCGTCTGCTTCGCTTAATTAATGGAATTATGTGGATCCAGTATACTCAATTGACAATTTAATCAAAGCATATCGTGATCAATTTAAGCCAATCGGTGGACCGTAAAGCCGGAGATCCCAGGAATAAATATAAGCCCCAATCCCGCGATACTTAGGAAGAAAGGTCGTCCTGTTACAAATCGTATTCGAAATGAAATGGATTGACGAGATTTTAACAGGACACGAACAATCATTAAGTGCAGTATTTATCGCCAAGAAGGGCATAATAAGTGAAATTGTCAATTTAGAAGGATGCCAGATCCATGACTAATTAATCATCTATGTATAACAGTTTATAATTTTGATATCAATTTTACCCATGTTTTTGTTATTTGTATCCAGTAGACTTGATTAATGGGACATAATGCTTAATTATATATCAATTTGAATTCAATTTCATAACAACATGTTTTAGTTAACTGAAAAATAAATTATAATATACATTAAGTTAACAGTGAAGAAAGTCAACTTAATACTAACGCCTACGTGGGTATAAATAATGTCCTCCAATTCCACATCTAATGGGTCTTATGACACGTGGTGGCAATTCTTCCTCACCAGGTTGAGTTATTGGTGCTGGCGTGTCATCATCCATGTCTCATGATGCAAAGAGTCTTGTCCTCGTCATCGTCGTCGGATCATAAGGCGCACGTGCTGTCAGATGAGTCATCGTGAGATTGGTCCACTCGTCGGGTAAATGAGCCTGTGAAGAAGGGCCCGCATATGTGTCAATCACTGATAGAGGAGCACGAGAATCAACGCTAAACCAGTCATATACAGGAGATGGTGCCGCATCATATGCATGTGGCATCATATCAACATAGCTTTGATCATGTGTAACGTGTACTGGATCTGGCCGATACGACATGTCCATCGAGGTAGTTGGATCATCGAATCGATGACTTGATTATGATGAACTCTAAGATCTTAAAGTCAATGACTGGTCAACCCCGGTGGATTGTGTGACAGAATGTCGTCGGGATGACGTGGCTCGTGCGCCATCTGTGGTCGGCTCAGGCCCCATCTGTGGTTGCATCACTGGTGGCAATTGCCCATACTCCACAACAACTCCAGTTAGGCGTGTGACAAATTCTTAATATCGCTCATTTAAAAGATTAGCAGGCTGATAAGGCCATCCTAGCTGAGGTGTCCAACTTTGCTGAGGCCCCCCTTGCTGAGGAAGGGTATGTTGAGTCCCCCAACCCTGCTGAGTGCCCCAACCTTGCTGAGGTCCAGATTGCTGAAAAAGGGTATGCTGAGTCCCCCAACTCTGCTGAGTTTGATGATGAGAATGGACCTGTGTCATGGTTCGTTATTGATCAGTACTTGTTCAAAAAAGTAATATAGTAATCTAAAACGGAAAAAAAAAAAAACAAAATAACTGTAATGAACTGACATGTCCAATGGCTGCTGCATTTTCAGGTCTCATAAATTGGCGCGTTATACGTAAATACCATGCCATATAATTGGGATCCACACCAAATGGCTCATCTAAATTAATAACATGTACACTTCGATTTTCCCAGACTAAAATTTGCTGATAATGGTGCACCGATCACAACATTACATGTTTCCCTCTCATATTGATATTGTGTAGCTGTTTATCATAAATAGTTATCTCCTGTGGAATATGTTGTCTACTGCCAAACTGACGCATAATCCGATCTGGATTATGGTGCTCCACGATGTGATAACATATCAATGAAACTTTAGCAGCCCACATTACATGCCCCCTAGCACAATAGTCGGGGATGAGTGTCATCAATACCCTGCTATATGACTGTCACACAATCTGTTCACATCAAACATCAATAACATGATTACTATTTCATACAATAAACTCAAGTAATAAATGACATAAATTAGTTACCCATAATAAGTATTCTTACATCATCAGGGCCAAGTAGATCAAAGGCTCGTCAATACCCAGTCTGGTCAGAGCCGTCAATAATATTGGTCAAATCTAAAGGGAATTTCCACCTAAGATGTTTCGAATATTATACTATAATTAATTACGTCTATTATAATAAAAAAATGTATAATTAATTATAAATAAAGCTAAATTATCAACATATAATAAAATTAATAAAGTTAAATTGTAACTAACTTGAAATTTTATTTACTGACCTACTCGCGAGGGGTCCAGTTAGCTCACGATTCGGTTGATCCGGTCCAACACGTCTCAGAGCTATACACGGGAATCTCTCCCAGGCCTAACACTGGACCAAAAAACAGCAACCTGAAAAATTGTCAGTTTCCTCTAGAGAAGCCATGCAGAGACTCCTATAAACATGGACAAGACAAGCTGATCCCCAACTGAATCCCCCAGCTTCCTCCTAATTTTCTAACAACTTTAAATACATCACATGTACACAATTTTCAGTCCGATCAGGCATGAGCCACATCCCAATTAGACGTAGTATATAAACTTTAGCATATTTCTATACTATGTCATCTGTCGCATCATTTGGGCATTAACTAAATGTCTGTGCAAGTCAGCTCAACTTCAGCTTGCTTCCAAGTAAAGCCGATTGAGGTGGGGTTACGCTTAGTAATTCGTGACAAAGATCATTCCATGAGTAACCAGTGTATTCTGTTACTGTATTGCCATCAACAGGCAGACCAAGTAACACCCCTACATCTTACAAGGTGATAGTGTATTCACTGCTGGACATGTGAAATATATGTGTCTCTGGCCTTCACCGTTCAGCTAATGCTGATATTAATTGCACATCTATTGGTGTGGTTTCTATTTCTGCAACCCCACCAAAACCTGCAATTGTTACATATTCCATAACTCTTGCACTAGGTTTACGTATTCTGTTGTGAGATCGAGGACGCACAACAATATCAACATGTTTCAATTATTACTTAAAAAATTAAAATATTTTATAAATAAAATTATAATATTATATATCTACTGAATTTCTAAAAAATCAAAATATTTTATATAAAAATTTATAAATTACTTACTCCAGTATCCACACTTTCGTCGATATGTAGTTGTTTTGTTTAGTCAAAAGAGTGGGGTCTGCTGGTCCTGGTAGTACAATTTGATCTACTATGGTAGTAAAAATAAGTTTAAGTGAAGATTAACAATATTAAATTGTAATTGAATAATAATATTAGGGTGGATACAGTTAATCAAAATAACAAAAAAAGGAAGGACAAAAGGAAAAATATGAGAAAGAGCAAAGAAATAATGAAGCAAGAAGAAAAACAAACCACCAGAGAAGAGAACCAGAGAAGCAAATGAGTAGAGAAGCAAAATGAGCAAAGGAGAAGTGAGAAGGGAGGGGCGGACGGGCGGAGGAAGAAGGAAAATTTGCTAAAATAAAGCCATGCAAGGAGCCACGTGTCAGCACCTTATTCGGCTAGACTTTGGTTAAGTGGGGAGTCAACACGTGGCGAGGTAGGGACTGCCTTCTCGGCTGACACATGCAAACGAAGCTGCAAAACCTGGCGAGCCGGACAAGAGGGGACGCGTTGCCCGAGGTGCAGCTTGTTCCTTGGAGACACGCCGAGGGCCCCTGGCTTGTCCGGTGGGCCCCTTGCAATCCCATATGCTTTTTTTTTTTTCATTTTCAATTTTCCTAAAGCTATAATATTTCCGTATTTAAGTTTCCACCTATACCAATTAAGGAATTAAGTTTAAAAAACATAATTACTAGGTCAAAGTGCCTGCATTCACACTTTTTTTTCTTTTTCTAAAAAAAAGAAAGTTACATACTTCGTAAATTTAGTTATAGGAGATTCTATGGTACTACATAAGTATGTCATATTACACTGACATAATAAGTATACATAATTTTTATATTTTATTAGATATAAAATATAATTTATTTAATTTTTTAAATAAATTTAAAAACAGTTAACTTGTACACATGTTATTCATTTATTGGTTATTTTTATGTAGTATGGTATACTACATAAATACTAAAAATATCTAAAAAACCTCCTTTAGTTATATGCTTTTGAAAAAATTATTTAGACGCGAATTCCGTTATAGCTTTCCTTTTTTTTTTCAATAGTAATACTCTCCTTTCTTACGAAAAAAAAAAAATCAAATACCTTTTTTTATGCAAGTGCACTCACCGGCAAATTGACTGAAATAATATAAATAAATAAATACGTAAAAGAGTTATTGTTAAAATTATTTACAAATAGGTCGGACAAAATAGGACACGTTACTTTAAATGTAGTATTTTTCTTTTTAAATGTGCTACATCGAAGTAACATATTCATGTTCACATAAGTAAGAAAGCTACTAAGAAATGAGAAAGATGTTGGTTTAAATGCAGCGAATCCCAAAATGACAGACTGGATCAATGTAGTGTGTCCTATATACTGTATTGATTTAGCATGTCATTAATGCATACGCTAAACATCAAAATAGCGTGTTAATTCAATAAAAAATGCCTAAGAAATTGTGAACCTGCTAGATTGATAAAGTAGCATGTTCTTCAAGAAACCGTTGTTTTCAATTCTTCAATAGCGTTTTCCAAAAGAACACTCTATTTTGTCAAAGTAGCGAGTTCTTTAAGAAAACTCTAGACAAAGTAGAGTGTTCTTTTGAAAAACTCTAATTTTTTCTCTTCATCAAATTAGTGTCTATCTTTCTCTTTCTTGAATTGTTCTAGCATGTCTCTATGGGATATTCTAGATTGATTTAGTGTGTCCTTAAAGGACACGCTAGATTGATCCAGCGTGTCCTTAAGGGACCCGTTGCATCATAAACAATCAGTTTTACTCATTTTTCATGCACTGTAACAACTTTTCTAACATGCTTGATTCATTTCAGCATGTTCTAAAATGACACACTAGAATCATTTCAGCGTGTGCTTTTATGACACGCTAAAATTATTTCAGTGCTTTCTTTATAGAAAATGCTTTTTTGATCTAGCGGATGTCTTGGGAAGGATTACATTTAAACTAGCGTTTTCATATTTTCTAGTAGCTTTTTGAGACATGGATCCACTACTTTGTTAAAACATGTTTTTAAGGAAAACATTATATTAAAATAGAGTGTGCTGTTTGTCCTCTACCAATGAGTAAAAATGACCAATTTTTGTAAATACTTTCAACAGTTACCATTTTATGTATTTATTTATTTATTTTTACATTATTTTAGTAAATTAGCCTACACTCATAGACAAATTTTTAAAAATACCTTTTTAGATTATATTATTACTTTATTTGAAAAGAAGTTTTAAATTTGATTAACAATGACTAATTTAGAACCAACGAACTGAGTGGTATTGAAGTTTATGTTGAGAGTTTGAAAGTTTTATATTTAAACTTGGAGTTGTTGCCAAAATATCAAAAAAAATAATGGCCAATTTAGGGATCTCTAAAAAATGTTAAGGTTTTAAGTTCTGACGATACCTGAGCTAAAGGTCGGGTTTCGTCACGGAGATCGGAGAGATCTTATAGGTCGGGTTTACCCGAGCTAACTTGAAATAGAGAAACTAGGATGAATTTGTTTTTTCGTGCTCCGAATATCAAATTAGTTTGGTCCGAGCTTGATGTTCTTAATTATGACTGAAGGTTCAAAAGTCCGTTACTTGTGATGAGTGAGGGTTTTTATAGGTAGAGATAAAAAGGATCCATGTATTGGCGGGTTGTGCTAGGCCTCTAGTTTTACTGAGTTTTGGCTTATTGGGCCTCTTGATATTGGCCTATTCAAATGGGCGNGTTTCGTCATGGAGATCGGAGAGATCTTATAGGTCGGGTTTACCCGAGCTAACTTGAAATAGAGAAACTAGGATGAATTTGTTTTTTCGTGCTCCGAATATCAAATTAGTTTGGTCCGAGCTTGATGTTCTTAATTATGACTAAAGGTTCAAAAGTCCGTTACTTGTGATGAGTGAGGGTTTTTATAGGTAGAGATAAAAAGGATCCATGTATTGGCAGGCTGTGCTAGGCCTCTAGTTTTACTGAGTTTTGGCTTATTGGGCCTCTTGATATTGGCCTATTCAAAAGGGCGACCACAAGTTCTAATTATCACTTTCTCATGTGACCTATGTCCTTAACTACAAAATCTAACTCTATATATAAAATGAAAAAAATTTAATTATATGTCAAGATAACGGCATATTTAAGGGCTGATGTGTGTAAATTAGATTGACTATTTGTTGTTTAATCGACATGTGGACTACTACGGTGCTTTTATGAGGTGGCAAAATGCATGAAATTTCTCTAGAATCTCTTTTTTTATATACAGTGAGGGTATTGAATATAAACTACAAAGTGATCAATAACCAAGTGATTATGATGATTTTGATTGTAGTAAGCTGGCAATAAGGAAAGTGAAAGATTGGTGGTAGAAATATAATGAAGTGAAAATCAAAATGTAATAACGATGTTATGGTAAAAGATATAAAGTGGTGGTGGTGGTAATCATCCGAATGTGTAGTGAGTGAGAATTTTTTTTTTTTTAATTTTTTGAAAGAAAATTTTTCTATCCCTAAACCATTTAAAAATTTAGACTGTTAGAAAATTTTTCCAACAAGATTTTTCTTTTTCATTCAAACAAATATTAAAATAAAAAACTTTTAGTGAAACAAACAAAACCTAATAAAAAAAAATGAAAAACATAAACACACATCACTGTGAAAGAACACCACACACTAACAAAAAGAAAATAGGCCCACATCCAATAAAAGAACAAGATATATACATCTGGAGGTGGGCCAAGAAGCCCATATTTTGAGAGAATGAAAACAAGAGAAAATGGACAACACTTCTCATACAATCCAATGGCCACATGGCAAGTTGCTAGTTGGTGGGTACTATAAGCGGCCAAGTTTGAGAGAAACACAAGATAGCCCCTGCACCACACATTTTGTATCTAGAATTGCAGCTTCAAATTGTTTTTTTTTTTTTTTTTTTNTTTTTTTTTTTTTTTTTTTAAAGGAGAAACTCTAGTACAATACATAAAGTAGTGTGAAATATTTAATTTGTTCTCCTATGGGTGAGATAGGGAATGTGATATGTTAGCTTACAATAGTGCATCATGGGTAGCTAGTATCTATAGGGGTGGGTCAGGACTCTCCCTTTGTGTTCCTCCTACTTTGGAAGATGCCCTATTTTTTGTTTGTTTGAAAGATGCTGCTCAATGTTTGGAGCTTGAAGTTCAATAAATTAGAAAATTTCCAGAGGGTAGTGTGAAAATTTTAAGTCGTATGATAAAAATTAGGTGGGTAAATAAAATTTAAGTAGATTTAATAAAAGCATCCAGAAATAAATAGTGCACCCTATCTTGGAGTGGGAGCTGACTTATCTATCTCCTAAGCTTTTTGTAAGCTAAATCAAAAACTAAATTTAAATGCTATTGAATGTGTAAATGCGAAGTACTAGAAAGTGAAGTGTTCAAATAGAAGAACTCTTTCTCAAACACTTCAATGTATACCTCGAAGTATTAGTTCTGGGTAAAACCTGAAAATAGATTAGGAAAAAAAAAAAAAAAACACTTCAATGTAATGAGTTTGAAAGATCAATAAAATTTAGGAGTAAAATATCTTTTAACCAAAAAAAAAGGGGGTTCAAGTTAAACTTTAGTTTCATTACTCAACAAAAACAAGTCAAATGCAGTTTGAAATTAAACTGAACTTAAAATGCAGTAATATGGTTATTATTATGTATGTTGTACCATATATAAATATGGATATAGATGATATATGAGAAAATATATTGGAAAAAGAGCCTAATATGTCCAATTATTATTCTTAAATAAAACTAAATTGGACCGGCCGGTTCNTTAAATAAAACCAAATTGGACCGGCCGGTTCGACTAGAAAACCGATGAGCTATGACAAAGCATCATTTGTTTTATTACGTGGAAAATTACACATACATACTAATGCATTATATTATTATTTATGAATATAATTTTAACGGGAATTCTATGATACTACATAAGTATGTCATACTACACTGATGTGGCAAACATACATAATTTTTATATTTTATTATATATAAAATATAATTTATTTAATTTTTTAAACAAATTTAAAAATAGTTAATTTATACACATGTCATTCATTTATTGGTTATTCCCTTGTAGTATGACATACTACATAAATACTAAAAGTATCTAAGAAACCTCCTAATTTTAATACTAGAAAACACTTTAAATATATCTTAAATATAAAAATATGATCATCAAGTGCTATGTTTTTAATATACTTTATCATATTATTTAAAACATACATTTTTGAAAATCTAATTCTACAACAATTGCACCCTAATCAGACTACTAATTTGTGAATCATTTTCTTTATTGATTCAACGTTTGGTTTGGTTTTCGAAGCATTGGTGCAAATTGATATAATTAGACAAAATAAAGTTTGAATAGAAATATAGGGTCTGTTTGATTTTAATTTTTAAAAATCATTTTTTGTTTTTTTAAAAAATAAAACAAATTTTTTTTGATTGATATGACTGTTTTTGTTTACATGTTTTGAAAACTTATTTTCAAAATATTGTTCTAAAGACAAGAAAACAAAAACAAAAGATGATTGTTTTTATTCTCAAAACAAGTAAAAGGTGAAGAACAAATTATTTTCATTAATGACAAAATGGTAATTATCAAACAAATTTTTTTTATACTTTTGTTTTGTAGAATAATTTTTAAACATAATTTTAAAAAAAAAAATTAAAAATAAAAAAATCAAAACAGAATCAAACACACTCATATTTTTCCTCAGTTCATAGTCGCGGAGCTAACTTTCTAGAGTGACCCAATCTGAGATCCACTAATAAAATATCTTCTGCTTACTTAAATTCTGCACACTTGAACTAGTTCAATCATTTTCGCTCAAATCTGAAAAAAAATCCCTAAACCCATTATGCTATGCGATTTGGCTAAGCCGAATTTGCCATCCATTGTACTCTTTGTCCTCATTAGAGAATGAAGCTAATTGCTACGCGTTCTATACGATAAGTTGAATCCTTACATTCGTAACATTTAGGATAAAACTTTGAGTGCTAATTGATGTGCATTCTATATAGTTCATTCTCTATAGTCCTTGTGCTAATTGATATAGTTCATTCTAAAATTTAGGATAAATCTTGTAATGCTAAACTAGGATCACTTTCCTTTTGTTATTGTGCTTGTTTGAATACGCTGCAGAATCGATTTTGCAGTGTCCAAAATCAACTTTGACACAAAAAAGGGAGTTTGGCAAACCAAGAGACAAAATTGATTTTGCCTCGGGAATCCACAAAATCAAGGTTTTGGCTGAAGCAACTCAGAGTTACTTCTGGTCAATTCTACCAAATCCAAACAAAACCAATCTTGCAAAATCAATTTTAAATAACATATCCAAACATAACTACTAAAATCAATTCTTTTATAGATACTTAGTCTTTCCACCAATTGCATTCATGTCCACTTAGCCGAAGGCTCACATCATCAAAATTTGTATATGTCTATCATATCCCTTAATCCTCATTTATAAATAGCTCTCAGCAACAAATATACAAATTTTTTCTTTCTTTAGTATTTATTACACTCTTTAGTTTGGACCGTATTAACTTAAGTTTTGGAACTCAAGTACCACCACCCAACTCTTAGTTCATTTGTTATTGTGCAGTTAGTATACTATCAACCCGACCTCATCTATCTTATAACCTTCAGATCAGATCAGGCATCGTCATTTCAAACTCAGTTCTCCCCAAACCCAATTCTACCCATAATCTAATCGAAACATGCACTAAGTATTAAATTCCCTAGTTTCTTAGATCAGAGAGTTAGATTATGGTGTTTGGTACACTTGTATGAGATTATAGCGGTTGAATCTAATATTATACCTTTTGATACAATACCACCTAGATGTTAGTAACCTTTCTCTCTACAAAGTGAGGGAATTTCAAATTTAAGAGTAAGAGGCATACAATAAAAGTATTTTAGAAATAGATTAAGTTGAACAAAACATGTGCATTACGCATCCCTAAGCATGTAAGATCAGATCTGATACACTACCAAACAAGGGGATCTTAAATACTCCTTGGTCTCCTTCCTTTGTATCTTAAACACATCTAAGAAATCAAATATTATAGCTTAGACATGGTTTAATGTATGAGGATACTTCTCACCTGTTGAGCTTTTTGTTTCATTTTATTTAGCAGGCTAGACCTAAATGCACTTTGTTTAATGTTTACGTTTGAGTTTTTCATACTTCTCTGTATATTTGTATTATATTTATAACATTTACTTCCTCGCCAAAGTTGTTATTTATATTCTCATATTAAGTAAAGGATATCACATCTAACTTGCTAATCAATGTAAGTATGAAGGGTATCATATAATAATGAAGGTTTCTTAGATACTTTTGATATTTATGTTGTATGTCATAATACATAAAAATAACCAATGTGTAAATGACATGTGTACAAGTTAATTATTTTTAAGTTTGTTTGAAAAAATAAGATAAATTAATTTTATATCTAATAAAATATAAAAATTATGTATATTTGTCATGTCAATGTAATATGACATACACATATAGTATTATAGAATTTCAATATAATAATATATGAAATTAACATACTGTTTTTGTAATTAATTTTATGATACTTGGGTTTCGTTCTTCTTCACTATAATTAACACCTTTTGCTACTCTTTCACAGCTTTGTTAGTTTTCCTACAAGGAAATCATTAACTCTATTTCAGTTTCTGTTTTCTTTCTTTGACTATAATACTAGCCATCAGCAACTTGATTGAATGAAAAGAAAATAAACCAGGCTGAGTGCTATAGATTCTTTGATTTATTCCGTATTGCACATTAAAAGAGTTTCCAACTCTAATTCCTAAATACAAATTAAGACTGCAATGTGCATATTAATATATTATACATTAT
Source organism: Cercis canadensis (assembly GCA_003255065.1). Classification (NCBI taxonomy): domain Eukaryota; kingdom Viridiplantae; phylum Streptophyta; class Magnoliopsida; order Fabales; family Fabaceae; genus Cercis; species Cercis canadensis. The sequence continues at coordinate 254,639 of QAOA01006583.1, read as the reverse complement.
CTAAAGTGTTTTTATTTATTTATTTAAATGCAGATGGAAAAAGGGAATAATGAGAAAATTGATGTCTTATCATATGAAAATCAATCCATGTGGGAAGCCTTAGTGCAGTATGCTGTTGAGCTACGAGAACAAGAATCTTCTTTAATAAGTGACAGTAATGAAGTTCACAAGCCTTCATCTGATGATAAGACTGTTATTCTAAAGCTTCCTGCAAGTGCGAAGCATAAAAAAAGAGGTTATTTTCTTACATTTCACTTCCTTGTTATGAATACCAAACATATTGTAATTGAGTGGTATTGAGGTCGTTTTAAGACTTATGAATTTTATGTTGAATCTAAAGTCGTATCCAAAAATACCAAAAAAACTTCCTTGTTATGAATTTTGAATGTCTTTTTCAATATGCTTTAATTCACATAATCTCTATTATGCTATAGATAAAGAAAGTCCACAGTATAAATTGGCAAAATCCACTTTTACTTTCAAGGACTCATTTGTGATCGAAGTGAAACCTCATGCCATCTATAAAAAAGCAGTGGTAATTTTGTTTAATCATTCATCTAAGAATTAACTATAGATAAACTTTTGTTCATCTACTAATGGATATAGTGTTCATTTTTGCAGTACGTGCCAATATCATTTTCTGAAACTCATCTGAGTGATAATTTACAATGGTGGAAAATTGTGACGGATGATGGTAGTGAATGGAAAGTGAAGTGTTGTCACACTCCAAAATGATACATTGAGATTAAACTTCAAGGTGATTGGCTTGATTTTTATGAAAAAAATCAATTAGACTTTGGAGATGCATGCTTATTCAAGTTGATGGACAGAGAAGAGAGAACTCTGAAGGTTATGTTCTTTCGGGAGTAATTAACTTTGCATTTCCCAACTTGTATACATTCATCCAAATCTTCATATATATATATATATATATATATATAACGAATTATTTTTTCTTTGAAGTCGTGTTGATTGAATGTTTATATTTTTAAGTTATGTTTATTATTGAATAATTGTTTAATGTGATAGTATGGAGGAATAAGCAAATCAAAAGAAATAAAATGTTCAGCTAAGTTGTAGATTAGATAATCACAAAGTTCTTCCTCTAAGAAGTTCTTGTATTTGAGATTTTTTTTTCTTATAAAAAAAATATTTTCAAAATATTTGTAGAATAATTTAGTAAACTTGACTATTTTTCAAAGGGGAAAAATGGGGATGCAATATTTTTTTTTTGAAAGAATGACTTTGAAATGTGCATTCTTAAGGAAATAGTAATCTCATTCTAAAAGCACTTTGACCTTAATAATGTAGTTCAGAAACTTATTTACAGATTTGAGGTAGTTTTAAACTTAATTACACAAATAATGTACTTTTTAAATATTCAAAATTAAAAAAAAAAAACATTGCTGGCAGGTGTGGGGCCCATTGGACACGCCATGGGCCTTGTGGCGTGTCATGACTGGACATGCCAAGGGCCGCACAGCGTGTCCCAACTTATCTTATGCAACAGTTTTTTGCAGGCATGCGGGTTCCATTTATGTTGAAAAATCTATGCCAAGTGACATGTCTTATTGGGACACGCCGCTGGCTCCTGGCGTGTCCAATGGGCCCCACACTTTTTTTTTTTTAAATTTCAAATATTTAAAAAGTACATTATTTGTGTAATTAAGTTTAAAACTATCCCAAATTCGTAAATAAGTTTCTAAACTCCATTATTGGAACCAAAGTGCCATTCTAAAGTTGTTACTAATTATACTTTTTCTTTTCCCTTTTCCTTTTTCATTCTCTTGAACCTTATTTTATCCAATTAAATGTCTCCTCAAACTTCAAAGATAAAAAAAAAGTATTATTTTTTTTTTGTTTGCGTAAATTACTGTCACCAGTCACCTCTCTTGAAGTTTGTCGAAATGACACTTCATCATATTTTCAAAAAATACAAAGTCAGAGTCTGCTTGCGTGACCGACTCAATCTAGAAGCTATAATGGCATCAAATAAGATAAGCACACGTTTCCCGTTTATCTGTGGTCAGCGGCTTACGGGACCGCTCCGTCACCAACTTCTCTATGTCTCAGTCACGCCCATCGTCTTCTTCCTTATTGGAACCTGATAATAACACGAATACGTTACCCAGTTGAAAGCTCGAACCAACTTCATGGGTCCAACATTATAAAAATAATTTCAATTTTCCAAACAGCAATCATATTCATAGTCATAGCCCACCTCGCATAATATTCAACTTTCATTTTCATTAGTAAAAAAAACCATCTTTTTTTGTTAAATTCTTACTGAAGATTTTCAACTGAAATTTTGGCCACTCAGATCAGGTTCCCGTTGAATTGCCAAATTCTTCGGGCCCTCTCTCTCTCTCTCTCTCTCTCTCATTTTCAATTTATTAATGATTAAACCCACAGAGCTGTACAGACGCCAGTCTCTGGATGGTACTTTAAAAAAAGCAGATAAATGCTTTTGGTTTACTTTTTATATTCTGTTATCACATTCAGCACCAGCATTTTTGCGACCCAAACAGTGAAAAGTTTGCTTCTTTTTTTTGTTTTTTGTTTCTGGGTGTGTGAGTTTACTTGGTTCTGGTTTCTGGGTATTAAGCTGAATCCAAGAATTTGAAATGGTGTAGAATTCAGGGCTGCAGTTTGTTTCCAGAGAAAAAGTAAAAGGAGGAGAGAAGTAAGGGCATTTACCATGAGATTAGCAGGAGTTGACGATGAATTGCAGAAGATTTTGGATGCCAAAATGGATGAAGCTCCAGCCAGAAGGCGCGCTCGTGAGGCCTTCAAGGATATTCAGCTTGGAATTGACCATATACTGTTTAAGGTATGGTTTTGGAATGATTTGTTTTTTATTTGTTCCTGTTTGCGGAATTGATGAATTATTTCACTTAATTTTATTTTTCTTTTAATTTATTTGATTTAATATTGATTCTATTTGTTACTGGTAATATGGAGCTTACTTTCTAGTAGAGTTTGTCTTATATATGTTTCTGTTCTCAGGATATTAATTGGTATAGTATATGTTAGTTGAAACCTTATTGGGTTTGGTAGGAGATTGACCTTGAGATTGCAAGTCATTAGGCCGCAGTGGTCCTCAATGACGATTGACATATATATAGATAGGGAGAGTGAGAGACCTCCATTTCTCAAAATGCCATATAACTGCTCAATAATCTATAGGAAACTTTGGCAACAAACACAATTGAGTAAATTGCTTAGGTGCTTATTTCGTCTTGAACTTACTGGGGTTTTATTTCTTTTCCTCATCTACTTGAGTCTGATGTCCTGCTTACTCTCTCTGCTCCATATAAACAAAATTATGTGCAAAATCAGTCAATTTTCTTGACAGTTTCCTCATCCTAGCTTTTGGTATTGTTACTTTTGTGAAGTGGTCATTTTACACTTCCATTTGTAAGTTTTACTTTCTTTAAGTGTTGATGTTAGTTCCTTTATGCTTCACTGTGTGCAGACTCCATGTGACGGACTGAAAATGAATGAGGTAAGAACTCTGGACTGAAACAGTTTTGATAAAATTTAAGTCATGTTTCTACTAAGGTATTAGCATTCCAGATGGAGCTTAGCTTAGTGCTGCGAATCTTCATCATTGCCACCTTGACATTGACTTGTTTTGCTACTTGATATATTTCTTTCATCCTGATGTGTGTGATGATTACCTGAGTGCTTTGCAACAGTCATATGAGGTGAACTCGAGGGGTTTAGAGATATTCACTAAAAGTTGGCTTCCGGGGACATCTAGGCCCAAAGCAGCGGTGTTTTACTGTCATGGTTATGGAGACACTTGCACTTTTTTCTTTGAAGGCATGTAGCTGGTATTAAGAGCTGGTAGCTAGAAGTGACTAGATTCAGTTAAATTGTGGGTTACAAACTTAATTATATCATGAAATGATTTGCAGGATTAGCTAGAAAGCTGGCATCATCTGGATATGGAGTTTTTGCTATGGATTATCCAGGATTTGGTCTCTCACAAGGTCTCCATTGCTATATTCCCAGTTTTGACAGGCTTGTTGATGATGTAATTGAGCATTACTCCAAAGTCAAAGGTACTTAAACTTGCCATCCACCTTACTTGTCTTGATATTATCAGTTAGCCTTATCATGAAGCTCAAATATTAACAAATCTGTTGAGTTAGCATTAAGCTTCTTCACTGGAAGGGGAACGAGATCTTCTCTGGCATGGACAGTGACATTTTGTCCTGGTGTTCTGCATGCAGTAGACATAGAGTTAAGGGATCTAGTGCTGATGAATTTCTTTGTCTGTTTGTTATAACTCTTCCGCAGTTTTCCTTCTGAAATTAGTTATATATGAAGGGACGCCTCATAATGTAAAGTTTCATGGAGAGTATTATAAAAATGAGAAGTGAACTGATGATTTATGTCATACTGCAGGTCTTCAGCAGTGGGAAACCGGGACTAGAAAATTAAAGGGGCCAAAATAAAAATATTGAGGGCACTATGAGAAAATTTTTTGAGGGGCACTTAGAAATTAGAGGAATGTTTGAAGTTACACCTTTGTTGGATGCAGCAGGGTGCACGGGGTCCCCCGGGAGAGGAGGAGTTGAGGAATGTAGTTCCACCCATGTTCTTAGGTGGCTAAACAGTTGTTTTATAATGTCTGGCAACTTCAACTATAACCTTTGCAATTTAGTATTCATGTGGATCTTAGTCCCTCATTGAACCTATTTTGGATGCTGCTTGAATGCTGGCATTGCTGTTATTGCAAGGACTTGAGACACTAACAGGGGAACTTTTTGAGCTTTATGTTAAGAATTTCATCAAGCTGAAGCTTTTTAATCTCATTGTCCTTGATTGGTAGAAGCTTTTGTTAGTCCCAGTTTAGGCAGTTTCTAAAGTAGATCCATTGATAAGAAGTCTTGCAAATAGAACTGCTTGGAATTCTTAATGGATTCTTTTCATAACCATTGGAAATTTTTTTGAATTGTGCTTCTGTTAAATAAAATATTTGAGCTGTCTTTTCACAAATGCCATTATGAGTATTGAGTTCGAAGATTGATGTTTCACACTAATTTCTTTGTTTCTAAAGCTTCTTTGTCTGGGAATTGGAACTGTGGCTTGAACATTGCAAACATCTTAAGACCAAGCAAATTTAATCACTGCTGTATTCATGCAAAAAGTTTTGGTTTGTTTTATGGCAGCAAACCCAGAGTTCAATTCTCTTCCAAGCTTCCTCTTTGGACAGTCTCTGGGTGGAGCTGTTGCTCTAAAGATGCATCTGAAACAACCTAAGGCATGGGATGGTGCAGTTCTTGTTGCACCGATGTGTAAAGTATATTTCCTAATACTCAAGATTAACTTAGGTGCTCTGATGGGTTTCTTGAATCTCCTTTTGACCAGAAGCACTGTGTAGATTGCAGATGACATGGTTCCTCCATGGTTAGTCACTCAGATCCTGATTGGTGTAGCTAATCTTTTTCCAAAGAAGAAGTTAGTTCCACAAAAGGATTTAGCTGAGGCAGCATTCAGAGAGTTGAAGAAGAGAGAACAGGTTTTGTACTATGTACTTAAACAAAATTTTATCTTTGGTCTGCTAATTTAAATATCATATAGAGATTAAGCTAATCAACTCATCCAACTTCATTTTTGTCATTCAATTCGTTTCATTCAGTTTCGTGACTTTACTTATTCATTAATATGTATGTCAATAAGTACTTGACAGTTTTCTCATGTCTCTGTACAGACAGCCTATAATGTTGTTGCTTACAAGGATAGGCCTCGCTTACAGACTGCTGTAGAAATGCTTCATACTACTCAAGAAATAGAACGGCGATTGGAAGAGGTGGGCTGATCCTCTGACTTGTCTATTTTATTAAATGCCTGTATAAACTCCACTTCTATAGGAAAACTCTCTCTTAGGTGTCCTAGACCATTTTCGGAGACTTTTCATGCTTGTCCTCTAAATTAAGAGGCACAAGTTTGGCCCCTTGATAAAGAGATTGCAGAACCGTGTCTGATCTAGGGGGGTTCTTACTAATAATAATATGGAATCTTATGATTTCTGTTTCCATTTTATTCAGGCTTTATGGTTTTTGTTAGAAGTTATCTCATAAGGTAAATATATGGCAGATTGTTGACACTAAATGCTGCAAGGGTAGAATATCTAGAAGTTTCACTTTGGACTGCATAAAGCAAGACCTTGGTGGACTGTGGGGTCTTCAGGAAATTATGTTTTGGGTTCACTCTCATGTAAACTCTGTTAACTGTTTCTTTTCCTGTTAATTTTGGATCTCAAACATTGGGGGCCGGGGTATTTCTCAATTTCTCTACTACATATCAAGTTCGCTGTATCTTCCGTTTGCTCCACCTACATAAATAGGACTTCTATAGAATCTTCCTCTCTCAATTACCATATGCTCAAATTGACCCAATTTCACAGGAAAGAGGATAGTGAATATGCTTGCATGTTATGCTGCTGTATGCTTAAATGTAAGTCTTGTTATAAGATGCCCTTAGTTGCAAAGGTACCGATAAAAAGGTTAACTTGCTTAGGACTTTTGTCATTCCATGTACTTGATAGTAGATCTTGTAGTCTAGAAGTTGAATTACAAGTTTATTGCTTCAGAAGTATTGGGCTTTTTGGATTGACCTTACATTTTTAGAATTCTTGTTTAAGACTGAAAATCTCACTTTTTTATCCGAGTATGGGCTTATGAGAACTATAAAAATGTGTGTTTACAGGTCTCTCTTCCATTGTTAATCCTTCATGGGGAGGCTGATACTGTAACAGATCCTTCTGTCAGCAAGGCCTTGTATGAGAAAGCAAGAAGTTCAGACAAGAAGCTTAAGCTTTATAAGGATGCTTACCATTCTCTTCTTGAGGGTGAGCCTGATGAGATAATAATTCAAGTTTTCACTGACATCGTTTCCTGGCTTGATGAGCACATTTCAAAACATACTTCTTCCTCTTAATGATAACTTCTTTCTATCTCTTGTTGGAAAAAAAAGAATATTCAGATTGTTTTCAAGGAAAAGAAAAAAAGAATGTTATTATGAGTATGCATTTGTTCCTAACAGTCTGTTTGATGGGTGTATTATATCATATTCATATTTTATGTGAATTATATTAGATCATGTTTACAATTTTACACAGAATGGAAGAAACCATTGAAGAAAAAATAATGGCATCTATCTGCCTGTTCTGCTGGAAGTTTTATCAAGTCTCTGTATGTCAATGTGTCTGCATGGTGTGGTTCTTTCTTTTTAGATAAAACGATTATTTTTACCCCTGAAAATGCTTATTTCTCAATTTATTCCCTAAGCTTTAAATTTTCTCAATTGAATTCTTGAATGTTCAAAATATTTCAACTGACAACCTTCATTAGCCCAATTATAGAGCCACTTATGAGCCTTGCATCCACAGCCTAACAGAATACCCATGTGCAACATTTTTTTGATTGTGGTCAATAGCTGCATGAAAATCAGGCCACTTTTCTCAAATTTTATTTCCTTTATTTTGACTGGATTTTGGAGCTGTTGGTATCCACTTACCTAGAAAATGTTTCACATGGGTATTTTGTTTGGTCGTGCCACGGAATACCATGAATGGCGTGATAATCAGGCTAATAAAAGTATTGCATTGAAATAATTTAATCATTCAAAGATTCAATTGAGAGAGTTTAATTAAAGATTAGTGTTGATATCCTTTACTAAGGCCCATGATGGCCTTGGCCCATCTGGGCCTAAATGCTTAATTTACCACCCAAACCCTAAGCATCTTTCCTCTTATAAATACCCCTCTCCAATAGGTATAAGGACTTTTCTTCTCTTTTCACTCATTACTCCATTTTATCTCGCCTCGATCTAACTTGATCTTCAGAGTCTGGGTATCCCTACACGGCCCATAGTTCACTTGTGATCATTGTGCAAGCTAAACCCTAGCTCCTCACTCGATCTTAAGAATCAATCGATCTTGACCTCCAGAACTTTATCCACCTTAACCCAGACGTCGTCATTTGGTGTCATCTGTGGGAAACTTGTTCTTTTCCCAAAAACAAATTTCTTTAAATGATTCTAAGTTGAGCACAATGGATAAAACCAACCAATTTATACTTGTAAACACATTTCCCATCCAAGAAAGCAACCCTACACCAATCCTCACTTCTAACCTCACACATTTCCAAATCCAACATATTCCAAGAAATGAGAATTCCAAGGTTGACATTCTTTCCAAGCTCGTCAACAAAAAGAGACTTGGAAATAACTAAATAGTAATACAAGAAACACTCCTAAAACCAAGCATAAAATCAGAAAACATACTCAACATAGAAAACCAACATCTGACCTGAATCACCCCGATAAAGTACTACCTCAAAATCGGAGTCCTACTAAGTGACAAAGCATAAGCTTGGAAGCTCCAACGTACCTATAACAACTATTACTTAGAAGAAGAAGTACACTACAAACAAGGTTACTATATTCCACTTCTGAAGTGCCTACCACCAGACTAATCCCAATATATCCTTCGAGAGATTCATGAAAACATATGCGGTCATCACATCGGAGCTCAATCACTTGTCGCTAAGACCCTCTGAACTAGTTACTATTGGCCGACTTTTAGGGCAGAATCCGCAAACATCGTGAAAAAATACGACAAATGTCAGAAATTTGCCCATATTGACTTGGCCTATCCTTTCGGCCTCCACATGACGTTCGAGCCATGACCATTCTACAAATAAGGACTAAACCTCCTAGGTCCCTTTCCAATGGCAGCCGGGAAAAAGAAATTATTGATTGTTGCAATTGACTACTTTTTTTAAGTGGATTGAAGCCAAACCTCTGGTCAGCATTACAACAAAAAATGCTAAAAAAATGGTCCAAACTTTCATTGTTTGCAGGTTCGGGATTCCACACACAATAACAACAGATAATAAAAACTAGTTAGCAGACTTCGGGTTCCAAAAATTTTGTGCCGACCTTCACACCTGCTTGAACTTTACATTGGTTGAGCACCCCTAAGCGAATGACCAAGTGGAAACAGCAAATCGAATAATAATAGAATGAATAAAAAAGATGTTAGACTACACCAATGGTAGATGGATTGAAAAACTTTCATGAGTACTATGGTCCTACAGAACCACCCCTCAAATCTCCACCCGAGAATCAACTTACAAACTCACATACAGGGTTGAAGCTATGGTACCAGTTGAAGTTGGTGAACCGAGCCAGAAAATAGAGCACTTTGTAGCTAAGCAGAATCAAGTCAAGATGCAAATAAATTTAGATTTGTTAGAAGAAGAAAGGAAAAAAGTACGGCTCAGAATACTGACATATAAACAATGGATCGCCAGGTACTACAATACCAAAGTCAAACACAGGAAGTTTCAACAAGTTGATCTAGTCCTTAGAAAAGTAAATGTCACCAGAAAATACTTGAATGAAGAAAAACTCGCACCAAACTAGGAAGAGCCATACCGAGTTCAAGAAGTATTAGGAAATGGAGCTTATAAACTTGTAACCATGAAAGGGAACTAAGTCCCCAAAACTTGGAATGTAACAATTCTGAGAATCTACAAGTTTAAATAAAACACTTTCTCTTATCTCCGAACTAAAGATCAATTTCCAACAAGGGCCAATACCCTCAAGGACCAATTTCAAGCTGGTACATACTGAGCTCAAATAAGGGCCAATGCCCTCAAGGACTAATGTCCTTCAAGCCAACAAATACTAAGCCAAAACAAGAGCCAATGTTTTTAATATAATCAATCATAGTTGCCCAAACTAAAAATTTGCATCGATCTAAATCCGATCTCATTACAAATCAAACACAACCAAGGTCGAGATTCATACCCTCATCGTAATCCCATACAAAGAAAAAATGGATAAATCTCCAACAAAATGAATAAATCACGAACCAATCTTAAACTCGCACGGTCTACTTAATCAAACACAATCTTCATCTATATCTTGCCATTCTCGATTAACCAAGCTAAAGTAGCTACCTCGACAGTTATCTTGTTTAACTGACCTGAATCGTTGATTCATGTATAGTTTATTTATTTTAGTTTATCGAACTCGTGCAAGAAATACAAAGTATTGACAAAAACTAGTGCCTTTGGAACACTTATACTTTAAGTAAAATATAAAACTGGCATAACAAAATACTGAACTTAAGATAGAAATGAAAAACCTTGTGCTTTAAACATAAGTTCAAAATTACAAATCAAAGTACAACTAGGCTAATCACAACTTAACAACAAAACTACCCTTGGCCTTCAACTTTCTCAATCTCTTAAACTTCATCATCATCAGAGGTCGAATTTACATCCTCACCCGAATCTTTGGCCTGAAGGGAAGTTACGTCATCATCTTCCTCTTCCTCATCAACATTAACGAGTTGGACATCATTCACTTGTTTGAAGTAATGGAAGCCCTCGTCCTTGAGCTCGGGAAACTGAAGTCGAGCTTGGTCGTAGGCGAGATGGAATCCTTGGCGAAAGGCAGATAAATAATTGTCTGTAATTTTCTTCTTGACCCGGCTTCAGAGCCTCTCTTTGCTTTGCCTAGCTCATTCTTAAAGATGAGCAAGCTAATCATGAAGCCTACCCTCACAAACTTTAGCAGCACGAGTGAACTCATATGTCAATTTTGAATTTTCCCCATCCTTAATGAGCTCCGCCTCCAACCTTTCCACATGCACCCTCAATTCTTCACTCTCCAACCTAGCAGATTCAGCTTCTTGACGAAAGTTCTCAGCTTTTATCTAGGCTAGCTTCTCATTATCTTAAAGCTTCTTAGTAGTCCCCTCCAATCTCTCCACTTTGTGTTTTAACTCCCTGAGAGATACATAAGCTCCGAGCGTTGTTTGCCATCAGGTACTTAGTCAAGAGACGAGTAAGTGCATTTTGAAGTCTGGCCCGATCTGAAGGAGGGACCATCATTGCTACCAACTTGCTTCTAGAAAATTGCATATTCCATAACGAAGCGGTAGGATGATTTAACTCCTTTCTCATTAAAGCTATAAAGGTCCAAAGAGACCTTGCATTTGAGCTAGACGGACCATCAGACATTCCGCTCGATCCTGGAGCCTTTCTAGGAACCTCATTTGAGCTAAGATCTATCACCCTCGTGGTCGTCTTCTACCACTTGGGGCCCATTTTTTCCTTCCCTTTGTTCCAAGTTGTCTTTATGACAACTTTGACCTTTTTTGGCCTCATAGTCATCACAGGTTCCACTGGCTTAGGCACCTGAGCTTCAGTGCTCTGGGCATTTTGGATCTTAGCAAGATTGGCTAATCTCACAGTCTCGAAAACAGAGTTCTTCTTGTCTGCAAAATAACAAAATTGGTTAGAAAACACCCTAAAATTCATAAGAGTAAAGATAGTAAATACCGACCAATGAGATTTTTAGTTTTCAGCTTGACTAGACTAGACTTTTCATATGTTAATTGGGAGATCAACCCTATGATACGACGAGCTTCAACATTATACTTCCTTAAAGAACAAGCTTTGACCTTGTGGACGTGTTGACACCACCGTAGAGGGAACCTTGGTCACCCTTGTTCATTGGGGAAAAAAGCCTTGTCTGGCCTTACCTGACCATCCCAAGTTGGTAATGTGACACAAAAGAATTGGTGCTTCTAGCCCTTGGTTGACTCCTCCACAAGCTTCATTAAACATAGTCTAGGTCGGCCAGCCACATTCATAAATCCCTGACTCTCATCATTTACAATCTTTAGAGAAAATAAATAAAAAAACACATCTACCCGTGTTTGTACTCCTAGTAAGTCACACAGAGCTTGATATCCCTTGAGAAACCATCACCCATTACTGTGCAATTGAGTTGGAGCTGCGTTAATAACTTGGAAGAAAAACATCTCAAAATCAGTAAGAGGGAGCTCAACCCCGGCCTTGTCTATGTAATAGTAGTTAAATGTAAAAAAAGAATTATCCTCGAAGGCTTCACACACAAGGGCACCCCAAGGACAAGCTCTCAAGTCGAATGAGTAATGGTCTTAGTCAATGTTTTTAAAAGACAATTTCAAGCATTTCATATCCGTAGAGCTAAAGGTAGAAGAAACCGACTTAACTTTTGGACTTATCCACCAAGGACCCGTATAACTAACTATCAGAGAACTTCACCAGACTCCACAGAAAGGTTTGAACCACTTGAGGTTCTAGTTTCTTTGATGACCGTACTCATCTCAGTTAACATCTACAAGTTAAATCAATCTAAGACTCAGACCAATCTAGTCTTACCCTCACAAACCTCAAACCAAGTTGACCCCAATCGACAAAGGAAACAAATCTAACCTAAATGGGGAAGGTCGAAAGGCTTACTGAAGAAAAAAAGTGAAGGACAAGTCGAAGCAGCAAATGAACATGAACAAGACAACGAGGCTACGAGCTCAGTCCTAAACATTCTTAACCAATCTCAGTTCTGATATCTTAAAATCTGGCAAAAGAACAAAATGGCACTTCAGAACCCCCTATTTATAAAAAGAGCATCACAAATCCAATGATCTAGATTAAGCTCATCCAACGGTTAACCGCGAGCCGCCACGCTGCTCAAGAAGCCAAAATGTCACGTTAGTTCAGCCTTTTCTACCTCGAGAAGCACAAATAAACGATGCCATCATTGCACCGCTCTGAGTACCCTATCATAACGAGACGCGTGTTTCAACCCACCAATTGACACGTGTCCCACCATTTTGAAAATAAATCCTAACCGCATGCTCGAAGCGTCTCCAACCTCTGAGCTGAGCTGTTAAGGGGGAGGGGGGAGGGGCAAGTGTTTATATCCTTTACTAAGGCCCATGATGGCCTTGGCCCATCTGGGTCCAAATGTCTAATTTACCACCCAAACCCTAAGCATCTTTCCTCCTATAAATACCCCCATCCAACAGGTATAAAGAATTTTATTCTCTTTTCACTCATTACTCCATTTTAGCTCGCCCTAATCTAACTTGATCTTTGGAGTCTGGGTATCCCCACCCGGCCCATAGTTGACTTGTGATCATTGTGCAGGCTAAACCCCATCTCCTCACCCGATCTTAAGAACCGACCAATCTCGACCTCTAAAACTTTATCCACCTCAATCCAAGCATCGTCAATTAGGAAGTGAATTAATAAATCATGCACATTTTNTACCACCTAAACCCTAAGCATCTTTCCTCCTATAAATACCCCCATCCAACAGGTATAAAGAATTTTATTCTCTTTTCACTCATTACTCCATTTTAGCTCGCCCTAATCTAACTTGATCTTTGGAGTTTGGGTATCCCCACCCGGCCCATAGTTGACTTGTGATCATTGTGCAGGCTAAACCCCATCTCCTCACCCGATCTTAAGAACCGGCCAATCTCGACCTCTAAAACTTTATCCACCTTAACCCAAGCATCGTCAATTAGGAAGTGAATTAATAAATCATGCACATTATAGGGACTAAAATGATAGTCTACTCTACATACTGTTGATTTGTGATCTACTCCTGTGCTAATTCCACATATGCAACTAAATCATTGTATTTTTTGCTAGTTTCATTGTTTGGTATTCCTTGCAGAAGAAGGCTAGTGAACACTGAACAAGAATGATACTAAAAGGTTTCTGTTGTTTTGAACACTAACTTGTTTAACAAGGGTACAACGACAAGATCCTCTCCTCTCTCTTTGGTTAACTAATTATCGTTGATTAACATGGACAATGAAATGTTTAAACAAATACCACTACCAAATAGCTCCCATTTGGTTGATTGGATATGATATGGTTCTAGCCATGTCAAAAACTCATTTTTCTTCCGGTTTTGCACTTCAAGTTTCAGAATCATAAAAGTTTTTTCACATTGGTGAATGATGATAATGGCATAAAGGAAATTTGGTTCATAACTATAACTTGTCGCCACAACCATGAAATAGATAATAGTTTTATAGGAGTTTTGGCTAGTAAGTGTCGAGGACCGGTTGTTTGGTGAACTTTCAAGAGAAGAGTACGGTCAAGGGAGGTTAGAGCCTAAACCTTGGGCTCCAATGCCTCATTCAATGCTCAAGTCAGGTCGATAATGGAGGGAGAAAATAGGTCGGGTTGAGAGAGGGAGTAAGAGAGAGCAAGAGTTGAGAGAATGAGTGAAAAATGACTTAATGAGACTTAGAGGGAGAAAGTATAGATATACCTGAAGCAATGGTATTATTGTCCTTTTACTGTAGTAGAGGTAGTGCTTTTACTCCGGTATCATCAATAAGTTTCTGGCATATTGGCTAGTAAAGAGAGGAAATGAAGATGATTCTTGCGACATTGCATCCAATTAATAGTTCTTCCACATAAAATGGTTCAATGGTGCGTAATTTCTCTCATCCAAATTCCCCCACCCCCCAAAGGTTCTTCCATCTAAGTTTAGTCTTGCCAATCTAATTCTCATAGATATGTATAAATATGTATGTCCACATTATAAGCCTGTTCTATTACAAAAACTATTTTGAATTTGGCTCACAACTTACAGTTAATCAAAGTACAATGAGTTGAATCAAGTCATCTTACTTTTTGTGAGCTTGGGGTTTAGAGCAATGTTCTCATTAGTCTGCTTCAACATCTAATAATCTTTGAGATATGATTCTTATACAATATGTTATGTAGTGTATAAAATTTGAGTCACACAAAAAGAAAAAAAAAAGTTGGAATTCTTTCGATCTGGTCATTTCTTTACATTCTCAAATTCGACTTGTATTATATAAGCTGAGTCCAAGTAACTAGCAAATAGCTCAATTCATTTACACCTTTACCTTAAATTAGTTTTGGTTTGTGGCAAGATGATCCCTTTTCAACTTATATTTTTCTATCATGCGTCAACATGGTGTCATGTGTGCTCTTAACTTCACAACAAAACAATAATGGTATCAAAATCAATAGATAGGATAACAAGCACATGTCACATGCCTTTGTTTTGTGGAAATTTATTGTTAAGTTGCAGCAAGAGCTCTATATAAAGTGTTCAATTGGTTTGCAAGAAAGTGTAGGCTTCATTAAGTTTGTTGCCTACTTAAGCCTTATGTTTGATCATTACATTTAACAAAAATTCCAACAAAGTGCACCCTTCTTCCATATAGAAGAGGACAAATCTGACAAGAATAATTCTATTACATTGAATGAAGTCTATTCAGAAGAGGTTGACTGGGCCCCTTGTTGTCCCTCCTTAGATGCTGTTAGTGTAGTGTTTCTTTTCTTTCTTGCTTTTCTTGTCTGGTACATTAGTGCAATCATGCTTCTACTTACAAACCTGACGACAATAATCTTTACTGAGTGGCTTTCTGTTTGTTAATTGAATAACTTAATGTGCAGTTGTGAACATTATCTACGCTCAAATTGTTTCACATGGGCTTAAGATAATATTTCAGGTGAGACTATACTACACCACACATATATTTTGTTTTATATTATATTAGTTTTATGTTGTAGCATAGAGTTAACATAATTTAATTTTTATTAAATTAATATCTAATTTATATTAAAAAAAATTATATAANACTTAATAAAATTATATCATATTAACTGTGTCAATATAATATAATATAATATAAAACTACAACAATATAAAAAAGAGTAAGATAAGATTTGGTGGTGTAGCTACCATGGTCTCACCCTAATATGAAATGCTTAGTATGCTACTGGGCTACTAGCCTCTTTCCATGTTTAAATATTAGCTTTCCATGTTTAGCTAGTGGTTTTCCTTTTTTTTTTTTTTTAT